>RJWJ010008781.1:0-52249 GCA_004363605.1 Indri indri
ACATCTGTAAAGTACTGAGGAATAAAAAAGTTATCAGCCTAGAATTCTGTACCCAGCGAAAATACTTTTCAAAAATTATGGTGAGATAAATAGTTTTTCAGACAAAAAAATAGAGAAAATTTATCACCAGGAAATGGATGCTACTGTTTAGCATTGTAAGAGAGGTTCTGGCCAGAGATACAGAAAAAAAAAGAAAAAAAGAAAAAAAGGCCTAAATATTGGGAAGGAGGAAGCAAAACTTTGTTTGCAGATGATACATTGTCTAAGTATGAAATCTTACACAATCCACAAATAATATCAAGCTACAATAAGTAATAAGTCAGTTTACTAAAGTCACAGATACAGGGTCAACCCACAAACACCAAGTGTATTTCTATATCCTAGAAAAATAAATGTTAAATTAAAAATTAAAAAACAATACCATTTACAATGTCATTAAAAATGAAACACTTAAATTTAAATTTAACAAAAAATATGTAAAGATATACACCGAAAACTATAAAACATTGAGAGAAATTAAAGTCCTCATAAAAGGGGAAGATACAACATGTTCTTGGATCAGAGGACTGAATAGTGTGTTAAGATGTCAATTCTTCCGAAATTGGTCTAGAGCTTTTGTTTCTTTGTCTTTTGTTTTGTTTTTACAGACATTTTCATGTGGATTGTAACTTTTATATAGAAATGCAAAAAACCTAGAATAGCCAAAACAATATTAAAACATAACAAAGTTGAACAAGTTATACTACCTGATTTCAAAAATGTCTGTAAAGCTATAGTAATTGCTGGGCACAGTGGCATGTGCTTGTAGTCTCAGCTACTTGGAAGGCTAAGATGGGAGGTTTATTTGAGCTCAGGAGTTTGAGACCAACCCAGGCAAGACCCCATCTCTGATCAAAAAAAGAAGCTACAGTAATCAAGAGAGTATTGTACTAGTGTGAAGATACGTACATATGGATACACACACACACAGATGCTCCTTAACTTATAACCTGATGATCCTATCATAAGTCAAAAGTATCCTAAGTCAAAAACACACTCAATACCCCAGTAAACTCATTGTAAAGTTGAAAATTTTTAAGTCAGACCATTTTAAGTCGGGAACCATCTGTGTGTGTGCGTGCGTGTGTGTGTGCGTGCGTGTGTGTGTGTGTGTGTGTGTGTGTGTGTTTATAGCAGTAATCACTGGAATGGAATAGAGTCCAGAAATGGAGTGACAGATATATGGTCAATAAATTTAACAAAGGTGCCAAGGTAATTCAGTGGGAATAATACAGTCTGAAAAGAAAAACAAATGATTATGGTACAATCAGACAAGTGAAAATGAACTTTGACCCTTATTTCACATAATATGCAAAAATTAGCCTGAAATGGATTATAGGCCTCAACAGTAGAGCTGAAAATACAAAAATCTAAAGGAACACATAGAAGAAAATCTTTGTAATCTTGGTGGGCAAGGAGTCCTTAGCTAGCACACTGTGATGTGCTGAAATATGTATTTGGTCTTCATAACTCCTAAAATCCTTGGATTCTCCAAAGTGATAAATGCCTTTTTGTATGCTAACGCCTTGACTGCTGGCTGGATGCCCCTAGGTAGCATCGAGATGGGGGCTGGTTACTGGATTAGAGGGCTGGGACTCTCAGCCCCACCCCCAACCTCTGAATAGAGAAGAGGGGCTGGCAGTCCAGTTGATCACCAACGGCCAGTGATTTCATCAATCATAACTACATACTTAATGAAACTTCCATAAAAACCCCAAAAGACTGGGTTCTAGGGGCTTCTGAATTGCTGAAAACATGGAGGTTCCTGGAGGGCGGGGCACCCAGAGAGAGCTCCACGCCCTATCCCACATGCCTTGCCCTATGCATCCCTTCATCTGTACCCTTCGTAATATCCTTTATGACAAACCAGTAAACATGAGAGTTTCCTGGGTTATGTGAGCCACTCCCGCCAATTCATTGACCCCAAGGAGGAGGTCACGGGAGCCCCAACTTACTGCCGGTCAGTGAGAAGCACGGGTGAATCAACCTGGGGCTTGCGACTGGCATTAGAAGTGGGGGCAGTCTTGTGGGACTGAGCCCTCAACCTGTGGGATCCGATGCCATCTCCAGGTAGACAGTGTGAGAACTGAATTAAGTTAGAGGACACACAGCTGGTGAGTACTGAAGAGTCCTCTACAGAATTGGTTAATTGGTTGCTGGTAGGAAGAAATTCCCACGCACTTCTTGGTGACCAGAGGTCACAGAAGTTTTCTGTTGATTGTTGTGACATGAGAGAAGAGGAAAATCAGTTTGCTTTATCTACACACACAAAAGCACAAACCATAAAAGATGATGAATTGGCCTTTATCAAAATAAAAAAGGTTTGCTCTTCAAAAGACATTTTTAGGAAAATAAGACAAGTCACAGATAAGAAAACATTTTCAAAACATGTACTTCCTATAGGACGGTATACACAATATACAAAGAATTCCTTCAATAATAAAAATCCAAAAAATTCTATTTTTAACAATGAGAAAAGATTTGAACAGAGGCTTTACCAAAGAAGACATGTGAATGATAAATAAGGGCAAGAAAAGATGCTTAACGTCATTAGCCACCAGGGAAGTGTAAATTAAAACTGCAGTAAGATATTACTACATACCCATTTAAAATAGCTAAAATTAAAAAGATTAACAATGGCAAGTGCTATTAGAGAAACTGCAACTCTCATATGTTGCTGGTAGGAAAGCAAATTATACAATTATTTGAAAAATAGTTTAACAGATATTTACACATTTTCTTACATATGACTCAGCAGATTTAGCTATTTAAACACAGTATCTAAATAAATACATATAACCACACAAAGACTTCTACTAGAATGTTCACAGTTATGTGTTTCTTAATAACCAAAAATGGGAAACACCCTATATATCCATCCATTGATGAATGAAGAAATTATGGTATATCCATACAATTGAATACTACTCAGTAATAAAAAGGAACAAGCTATTTATACATGTGACAATCCGGATGACTCACAAAACACTATGCTAAATAAATGACATCAAATACAAAACACTGCTTACTATTGGATTCAATGTTTATGAAACTCTAGAAAAGCTGAAACTATAGGGATAGGAAACATTGTATTTGTCTGGAGTCCTATAGGTAATTTTGATAGGGCAGGTCCACAAGAAAACATTTTGGGGTGATAAAAATATTCAATATCCCATTGTGGTAGAGGTTATATGACTATGTGTAGTTATAAAAACTAATTGAATTATATACTTTGATATGGTGAATTTTATTATATGTAAATTATATTTTAATTTAAAAATGGAAAGAAAGTAGGTAGAGATTAATATGGTAGAGACCAATTCTTATATTAAAATCCAGACATATAAGCTTGAACTGTGGTAGGGTGAACAATATCAATAAAATATCAGTATATCTGTGTGTCATAAATAAATGATAATTCGGAGGTTTACAAGGAACTTGGATTGTTTTCTGCACCAGTGTTTTCTTCTTTTCCTAGTATGAAGACTCCTAGGAAATTCCTTAGTAGAAAGAGTTATAAAAATATATTCATTCTACTAATATAGTAAAACTCTGGTAATGCAGAGGATGAAAGCAGGTGAAGCTAATTTCCCAAAGCTAGTAATGAGTTAATGGATTCCCTTAAGATGATGTAAATTGGCTAAATTTTCCATCGGACATTCAAATCAAACAAGAGAAGGAGGAAAATGCACCTGCAAATATAAAAAATATCCTCTGACCTAGTAGTCTGAAACAAAAATTAAAGAGAAAACTAACCCTGTATATTATCCTTAAGAGAATCTACCTACTACCATATAATGGGCGTTCTCATGATGCCAGATCAGATGCAAGTGCAATTTGCAGGTGTACAGTTTCTCTCTTGAAAGTTGTTAAACCATGAAGGGCATGTCAGAATCACTATCATGTTTTTCAGAACACCAAGGAGTTCACCAGAAAGAAAGCAGCACGTGCATATCAAATCAGTCCAGCCTAGTGCACAATTTCATTAAATATTCAGCATTAAGAGGAACTCTTTGTTTCACATATAGGATTTGATTCCCTTCGGAACTGAAGTGGTGTGAAATCCTTGCTATACAGCACCATTGGGATTGGAGGGCTCTGGCTAATTCTTGTTGACATGGAAGTACTGTGCAAATGACACACGGATCAGCAACTATCAAGAAATTACACTACATTAAACAGTGAATCTTCATAAGAATCTTATCCAAGATCCTAGCAAATGACCAAGAGAAATTATTTACTGCATATATGATAGACACAGAGTTAAAATCTTTAATATAGTAAGATACAAGTAGGAGTAAATGATAGGGACACATAAATTCCAAGAAATGATGAATATGTATAAAATGATATCCCACCTCACTGGTAATGGAGTAAATGCAAATTAAAATGAAAATTGACCCAGAAGAGAAGTTGAAGCTGAAAATGTCCAGTGTTCCCAGTGGTACAGAAAATGTTAGTGAAAGTGAAAATTGTTACCACCTTTTTGGAAGACATTTTGGCATGATCTATCTAAAAGTTACAGCATGTTTGTTTAGATCCATAAATTATTTTATAACAATTAGTTCTACATAAATATTGACTTGGGTACAAAGATATTTATTGCGATAATGTTTGAAAAGGAAGATACTAGAAACCATTTCAATAGCCATTGACAGACAAGTGAAAATTTAATTCATGTTCCACCCATACTACTGCTTTGCAAAAATAAATGAATAGTTCTATTTGTAGGACTATTGAAAGAGGCCTGACATATATGTGTCTGTGTGTGTATGTGTATATATATATATAGACACACACACACACACACATACATATACATAAAAATATTTATTTATTTATTTATTTATTTTTCAGAGACAGAGTCTAGCTCTATTGCCCAGGATGGAGTGCAGAGGCCCTATCATAACTCACTGTAACCTCAAATTCCTGGGCTCAAATGATCCTTTTGCCTCAGCCTCCTGAGTAGCTGGGACTACAGCACATGCTACCCACAACCAGGTAATTTTTTTTCTTGTTTTTAGAGACAGGGTCTAGCTGTGTTTTCCAGGCTGGTCTCAAACTCCTGATCTCAGTCAATCCTCCTACCTTGGACTCCCCAAGTGCTGAGATTACAGCCATGAGCCACCATGCCTATCCCTGATACATATATTTAATTAGAAAGACAAAAGCATAATCCCATTTTCTAAGTTTTAACTCTATATAATTCTGTTAACTGGTTATAAAATCAATATACACAATATAGCATTTCTATATACCATTAACTGTAAAGTTGAGAGTCAAATCAAAGACTCAATACCATCCACAATTGCTATAAAGAAAATATTAAAACAAAATACCTAGGAATATACTTAACCAAGGAGGTGAAAGATCTCTACAAAGAAAACTATGAAACACTGAGGAAAGAAATCACAGATGATACAACCAAGTGGAAAAACATATCAAACTCATGGACGGATAGAATCAATATTGTTAAAATGTCGATACTAACCAAAGTGATTTACAGATTCAATGCAATACCCATCAAAATACCAATATCATATTTCACATATCTAGAAAAATAATTCTATGCTTTGTGTAGAACCAGAAAAAAGCCAAATAGCCAAAGAAATCTTAAGCAAAAGGAACAAATTGGGTGGTATCACATTACCAGACTTCAAACTATACCACAAGGATATAGTAACCAAAACAGCATGGTATTGGTAGAAAAACAGAGACATAGATCAGTGGAACAGAACAGAAAACCCAGATATAAAACCATCCACATACAGCCAACTGATCTTTGGCAAAGCAGACAGCAATATACACTGGGGGAAAAGAAGCCCTATTCAGTAAATGGTTCTAGGAAAATTGGATAGCCACATGCAGAAGATTGACACAGGATCCATATCCCTTACCACTCACAAGAATTAAATCAAGATGGATAAAGGACTTAAATGTAAGGCATGAAGCTATCTAGAAGAAGAATTCTAGAAGAAAATTTTGGGAAAACTCTTGTAGATACAGGCCTAGGCAAAGAATTTATAAAGACGACCCCAATGGCAACCACAGCAACAACAAAAATGAATATATTGGACTTGATTAAATTTAATGATTATATGTTCTTTGTATGTTGTTTTAAATCCAAAGGAAAAAAGAAAGGAAGAAAATCGTGTGACATGATTTGACCAGATAATTATTTTCTTGCTTTTTCTCTTTTTTAAATTCTTCTTTTCCTTTGTTTCTCAGTCCCATTATCCCTTTCTCTTTCCTCTCTCTCTTTTCCTTCAACATTTATGGGGTGGTTTCCATAAACTACTGAGGATATAAATATTAGTGCCTATTGTAATGAGTGCACAATCACAATAGGTGAAGACACTGCCAAAGCATACATGTGTGCAAAGCCAGATCTGAGCTCAGAAAATTGTTTTGCTTCGATTAAGAAAAGGGGAGGAGGAAGAAGAATGAACGAGCACACAAGGATGTAGAAGGTGCTTCATGTAGAGGGAACCAGAAATTAGTATCATCAAACTATCAAGCCTTCCTGATTTTATTTGAGTCGAGGTAAAAGAGGAAAACAGAAAAAAAATTCTCTATAAAATACTCAGTTGAGGGCTACTTGAATTCATTACCTAGAGTGCTAAAAAAATCTGACCCCACAGTTTGCAAGCCTGTGAATGCTTTAAATTTTCTATTTCGCACTATGAATATCCTAAGCGTCCAGAATGTGCTCTTTTCCTTCAGGGTAATGGAGATGCCTGAGGTTGTGTTTTTATCTATATGTGTTTGTGAAATTTTTCACTGCCTTTTCAAAATTTACAAGCCTTCATAAAACCAGAGGTCAGCACAGCTTAATAACATGACCATCGAGTATGGAGTGCCTCTAATTCATAATTCATGTTAGTCAGAGTGACTACATGATCTCAAAAGAATAGCAGAATAATTCTGGGAGGAATTCCTTATTCCCTCTACTTTCAGATAAGGAAAAGAAAAAGAGACTTCAAGTAATTCATCTAATGTGAAAGCATTCATGGCCTGAATTAAACAACTACTGTGTGCTTCTCTGCTGGCCTAGCTCTATCACAAGTTCTTTGAGGATCAAGTTGTTGTGTTTTTCTGCTTATGAGGACATGGACTACATCCAAGAAGGTACAAAGGAGGAAAATAATTCTTTATTGAGTATATCAATAAAGCATCATGGCAGCAATGACCACTGGTCACCAGTTAAGCTTACATTTGTATTAGAAGAGTTCTAAAATCTAAAAGGAACGCCCCTGCTCATATGTAGATGCTCTGTCTATGTTAAATATAAATTTATAAAAATCAGTTTTATAGGCAAGTGCTGTGGTTTGGATATGAGGTTTTTTGTCCCCAATAAATTTCATGTTGTAATTTGATATCCAGTGTGGCCTTATTGTGAGGTTGGGTCAACTCGGGGAGCGGGGGCGGGGGGGAGTTGGGTCATGAATAGACTAATGCCCTTCATTGGAGGTGAGTTTTCACTACATTAGTTTCTGGGTGAGAGCTGATTGTTAAGAGGTGCCTGGCACCTCTCTACTCTCTCTTTTGCTTACTCTCTTGCCACGTGATCTCTGCACACCTTGGCTTCCCTTCCCCTTCTTCCATGAGTGGAAGCAGCCTGAAGCTGTCACCAGATGCCAAGCAGGTTGCCAGAGCCATTATTCTTGTACGGTCTGCAAAACTGTGAGCCAAATGAACCTCTTTTATTTATAAAATACCCAGCCTTAGGTATTCCTTTATAGCAACACGAAATGGACTAAGATAGCAAGCAATAAAAGTATTAAGAAAAATGGAAAGATGTCCCCTTTAACTTAAAAAAAGAAAGAAAAAATTAATTATCCTTACTCTTCTCTATAACTCTTTTTAAGTATTTCTCTTTTAGTATTTGCCATAATCAACTTTATATTATACTTACTTTTGTGCTGCATGTTTCTTGTCAACAAGATCCATTCGATTATCTTTCTAACCTCGAATTACTTAGCATCTTGACTTTACTTGATGTACAATAATCATTTGTAGACTAAATTAATAGAAGATTGCATATCAATGAATTAAACGAGCTAGACTTTTTGTACTAGATATGTGTAAGGCAGGCTTTGAAGAGCTCAAACATGCTTGTTGACTTTTGAAGAGAATTATGTTTTTCTGTAATAAAATAAACACAATATTCATCTGGAATATCAAACTAAGCCTACATCAAAGGGACATGGAAAAACCTGGGGCAGTACAAGAACATATACACGTACTCATCTCAAGAAAAGAGAAAAAGATGAGAAAGTATTTAATATCCAGGGGGAGAAATGAGGAATAATTCTAAGAAAATATTTTAACATATGTTAAGTGTTTATTTTGTGGTTTAAAATACAAAAAATCATTGCTCAATATATTTTAAGAAAATGATAGTCCCTCTTTGTAGGTTTTTATAGAGTTTACTTTCTGTGCAAGATCTCTGGTATGACGTGTGAAAAGCCAATGCACAAGGACTGAGAGGCAGTGACTATATATGGATCGAGCTTGACCTTGCCAAATACGGGACTGGCTGACAATCTGGTAGCAGCCACTCTAGAAGAAGGCTGAAGAAATAGAACTCTGGATCTATTTGTACCTCACCCTTGCCAGATGGGGTCCCTGCCTAGAGAGTGAAGGTGGGGGACAGACCAACAATGGGACTGGCATTTTGAATGATGTGCCTCTAGGTCACTGGTTCACAATCTGCTCCAGAATGTGTTGCCAGGAAGATGACACTGCCATTTGACATCCCAATAATTTCCTTGGTAACATATGCAATCAGTTCACAAACCCTGCCCCAGCACAGTTGGCCAGAGTTGGGGGAATGGGTGGGAACTTGTTGGCACTCCCAAGAAGACAGGTGGAGAAGCTGAGGATTAAGCTGTTTGCTCAGCCAGCAAAGAGAGAGACGTGTCAGAAGCTTCTTCAGCCTTCTTACACTGGGCTAGATATATTGCCTGTTAAAAAGCCTTAGCCTGACTATATAATAATAACTCCAACTGTATAATCATGAGTTAATTATTTTATGTCAGTCTCTACCCCACTAGAAAGGAAACTCCTTGAAGGCAAAAAACTGATTTATTTTTATCTCCCTCCAAGGAAGTTTTCTGTGTTATAAATACTGTTTGAATAACAGAATGTGGATAAATGTACTTGACAAACTATAAAGTGCTGTTTAAATGCTTTTGTTTACTTAGAAAAGAATTAAAGCCAAAAGCATAAAAATGCACGTTTTATTTTATTTTTTTTTATTTCAGGATATTACGAGGGTACAAACATTTTGTTTACATTTTATGTCTTTGCCTCACCCAAGTGAGGATTAGAGGCATGCCCTTCCCCTCTACAATGCTCACTGCATCCGTTAGTTGTGAGTTTACCCCTCCATGAACCCCTAATCCCTAGAGAATATTACTACCTACCATGTGAGCACCATAGTGTTGATGAGTCAGTGCCAATAAAATGCACATTTTAAATTACAAAATAAACAGGGAATTTAAGGATGTCAGTGTCACAGCCTAGAAGCAAAGTTTTACACTCTGTAAGAATTCTTAACATCGCTATGTTTCTCTAAGGACCCTCTTTTATCTTCTTTTTTTAATAAAAATTGAGTGCACATTAGTGCACTTGAGTCCTCTTTGAATGCATCTAGAATACAAGTGCAGTCATCAGGCAATCATAAAACGTGAAATGGAAAAAAAGCTAATGGTGCATTGTTATTATCATGGATGAATCCCAAGATGTGCAGAGGTTCACAGCCCAATTCATGAGCACAGGATTAAAAGGATCGCACCCCGCTTTTCAGAACTGCAAGTCCATTAGAGTAATTTAGGGCCCCAATGAGCAGAGATGTGGACTAGGCCAGTGAGCCCAGGCAGGCTGAAGCACTGTTAGAAACCATAGACAAAGCTGGGCAGGACATACCCAGGATTTAGTGATCTCCTAAATGGTGCAAGAAAACACCTAGCCAAGAACATATTGGACATGCTCCTTTCCCCAGGAACCCACCCTCAAAACGCTCACCCTCACCAGACAGCTAAGGAGTCAGCAGTGGGAGCTGCACCCTGGGCTTGCGGGATGGGGAGAGAACCGGGACTGCACTGGCAGCTCAGCAAGCAGCGAATGGAAACAGCAGTCAGCCGGCGAGTCTCTCTCGGTGACCTCTCTGAACTATTAGTTAAAACACAAGGACAGGAACGGAGAGGGGAAAGTTTGGAAAGAGCAAAGGATGAGAAAGAGCCATTAGTAAAACTGTAAGTAGATACAAGGATCTAATGAATATTCCCCTGGGTCGGGCTTTGTTTGCATGGCTTTGAAATCTAGAAAATCAAGAGTAAGGAGGCTTCCAGATGGACCGAGGAAATAAAACAGGGGAAAGAAACCTTTCATTAATTTTTTTTTTTAAATGCTGGGAGGCTTGAGTGGTGAGGGGCACTTGGAGGGCGCAGGAAAGCGAGAAGAATGAAGAAGCTGCAATGCACAGATGCTGTGAGCAAAGTATTTGAGACATAAGTACAGCTGCAGTGGACAGGCTGCAAAGAAAAGCTTCGGGACTCGGACAAGGAGAACAGAATTGGCTAAGGCTTCGCTGAGGACTTAGAAGTGAGCATGTGCAAGAGTTTAAAACAATTTTAACAATAGCTAGCATTTACGCAATTCTGCCTACATACGAGTCACTGCACTAAGCACTTTCCACGGATTTGTCTCATTTAATCCTCACCACAACTCTGAGACATGGATGCTGCTCTTATTTCCATTTTACAGATAAAGAAACTGAGGCAAAGGGAGAAGTTCAGTAATCTCCCCACAGCCACATACTTACTGAACCAGGAGTCAGCCTGGGACTGTCTCATTTCCTTTTTCTGTATGGTATAATGTGGCTTTTGACCTGAGACAGAAGAGTGGAGGGCATCGAGAACACATGAAACTTTATTGCTGGATGTAAGAGTCTGAGGAGCAGAGAAGTTTAAAATATTTGCAATCATTAGTTTCATGCTTTCCTAAGAGAATGGTTGTAACATACATTCAGATTCGGCTGGTTTTTCCACCTCCATTATTTCCACCTGATATAAGCCACAATCATCCCTCTCCTGGGTTACCGCAACAGGCTCCCGGCTTCCTCTCTTACCCTCATATTGCCTGCTCTTATCTCGGCAGCCACAGTGATTCTTTTAAAATGAAAGTCAGATTATGTTACTCTGTCTAAAACCCATCCAGAGTCTTCATATATCACGTGCAGTAAATGTCCAAGCCGTTGTAATAGTTTACCAGACCCTCCAGGATCTAGCTTTGTACCTGGCCTCATCTCCAACCTTGCTTCCCTGTGCTCTCATCCCTGCAGCCACGGTCACCCTGCTACCGTCCCCAGGCCCTTTGTGCTTGCCGTTCCCTCTGCCAGGAACACTCTTCCCTCAGATAGCCACAGGAATTCCCCACTCACTTCCTTCAGGTTTCCGATCAAGTGGCATCTTACCAGTGAGATCTTCTTTAATCACTCAAAATAAAATGACACCCCCGGCACCTCCGTGCCCCTGTTCCTAGATTGCTTTTCTCTAGAGCATGTATCCGTGTCTGACTTTCTAATCATTTATTTGTCTGTTGTCTGCCCCCACCCCAGGAGCATGAGCTTCAGGAGGGTTTTTTCTTCACTGATACGTCTCCAATGCCTGTAACAGTGCCTAATGTGGGGTCAATAAATGTTTGCTTAATGAATCAATGCAGAACCGTTTCCACTTTAGGGTCGGCATAGCCTTGATAGTTCATTATGAATAATGAAAAGGCTAGCAAATTACCGTGAGAGAAGGAAGCAGGACCTCTGGTGGGAAAGGCAGAGAAGAGGAGTCTAAGTCAGGAAACTGGAGGACGGCCACAGATGGGGCAGGTCGATGAGCAACAAAGGAGATGCTACAATCACTTTATTCCATTACGAGAAGCAGGGAGTAGAACTCCCAGGAACAATGAACGATACTCTTTGAGGCCTGTTCCTTTTGCTATTGATGGATGAAAGCCTAGGGACACACTTTCTGAGAAAATCCTTGTAACCCGTCGCTGTCCAATTAATTGCAGCTCTCAAGTAGAGGAAGGCGATGAGGAGGCTGAATGGTCCAGATTAGAAGCCACGCAATCAGATCGTCAGGCACTCGGGAAGGGCCCTGTGGCCACAGCACAGGGCCCTTACATAAACGAAGCTCATCTCTTCCACGTGGGTGGGAGACATACTTTTTCATATCACTGCGTTACTTGTGAGAATTTAGCCATTCACGTCAAATTTCTTTTAGTAAAAAGCATCAGCACGTGCTGTCTGATGTAAGTTTTCACAAAGATACATCTGACAGTTTGGGGGTGACTTTCAGGTCAAATATAACATGGTTAAATATGTCTATTGTTGAAGTCCAATTTAAATCGATCAAAACAGCATCTTTTTCAAGAATAACAGGTGTGCTTTTTATGGGTTTCATTTTACTAGAAGGCCCTGCTATTTTGGGTGAATTTCATTTTAGAGGTGTTGATTGTTTGCAGATGCTCAGGAAAAGACAACAGAGGAAAAATTTTAGAAGTCTTCAGAAAGTTTTAAAAGCAGGAATAAAGAACTTAAAGTCACATAAGGACACAGAGCCTAATAAAGTCCAAGTCTAGAGTAGAGCAGTATTTTAAAAACTGGATTCTGGACTCCAACTTTGAAAGTTTGTTGTGCAATGTCTTCTTTGGCAAACAGTCTAATCTCTCTAAGCTTCCATTTCTTCATCTGTGAACATGAAAATAACTACCCAGTAAAGAGAACACTTGTGAGTAATCGGTGAGGTAGGGTATATAAGGTACAAAGCCATCCCATGGTAAGCATTCAATGAATGATAGCTGCCACTGCATGGTTCTTGAGTTTCTAGATTTCAAAGCCGTGCCAGCAAAGCCTGACCCTGAGGAATATGTATTAGATCCCTGTATCTACTTACAGTTTTGCTTATAGCTCTTTCTCATCCTTCGCTTTTTCCAAACTTTCCACTTCTCCAGTTATTGCTCTGTCTACATCAGCTTTGTCAAAACTATGGTAACAAGACCCAAGTATCAAACATTTATCAGCCCACCACGCAGTGAGGCAAGACTTTAGGTCTTTGCTCTCTAGTCTGGCTATTTACTCACAGAAGACACCGGGTACTTTAAGAATTGAGTGAACCCTTGAAATGCCACAGAGATCTTGCTTCATGGTTCTATGTTACCAGTTATGCCTTGGTGACCCCAAAGACCTGGGCATTTCTCTATAAAGCTGCCCCAGCCATGGCTCCTCTAAAGGAGCAAGCAGACATAGTTGACCTCCGCAACAATTCTGGTGTTTTTGTTTGTTTTTAATTTGTTTCTGGTAACTATAATATCCTCTGAACACACTCTATCTTTTTCAGTTTAAATAAAACAAGTGGTAAAACTATATCTACATGTAGCTTGAAAGAGAAAAAAAGATCCTGAAACCATTTAACATCATTTTTAATTCTATAAAATTTAACCTGTTAATGATATGTAATTTAACTTAGGCAAACTGGGCCACTAGATAATCATATCTTGAACAATCTTTCTCCTTTATAAAAAAATTAATAAAGTGAGAGAACTATGAAGCCTAAAACCTTTTTCCTCCCAACTTACAACCATGCTGCAATTGAAATATGTTTGCAAATAAAATCAATCAATCCAAGCTGTATTAAGGACAAATTGTACCTCACAGAAGACTGATGAGTGCATGCAGACGGAGGGTGGGCAGAGCAAGCCTGGCCCAGGGAGGGCTGGTCTTCAGAAATGGTGACTGCAGAGGTCAAAGGCTCAGAAAGTGGAACAGTTGGCTTCCCACTGGCCTCCCTCGTGCTTTCGCATCTTAGCGTCTTTCATTTTCTTGGCAAATGTTGGTAGCCTATCACTAAGTCTTTTTAACACTTCTTCATTCCTTGGTATTTCAGTTTCAAAATCATTAATAAAACAGCAGCTTGAGAAGGCATCACCCCAGGCAATCCACTATGATAGCAGGTAGGGCAGCTGCCTGATTTTCACCGCCATTAGCATAGCTGAAGATGAATTTCATAAATAGGGTGTAAGCTTCGTGGAAGGATAAGTAGGAATAAGCGCTATTTTTGTTCCTATTAAATGTTAAAGGAAAAGAGGTAAATTTATAAAATTTCCAGTTTCTTCTATGTTCATTAAAGTTTACTTTCCTATTATAAAAGCAATTATACTCATATTAGAAACATTGGGAAAATATGGAAAATTATAGAGAAGAAATTAAAACATTTCCTAGTTGCCTAAGTACATTTTATTCCTGTTTTTTAGAATATGTATAATTTTAAACTCTCTTGTGCTTAATACCTCATATATAATTTTTGCATCCTGTTTTTCTCACTTTACCGTATTTCCCCCTCTGTGTTTTGCTCAACCCGACTATCTGGTAGTGATATTTCGGTAACACAGGGCAGGCTCTCAATTAGTTTAATGAATCTCTGAATTTTCTCCCAAAACTGATAGGTCGCTCACAATTAGAGTTTGTTTTTTATTCATCCTTAAGTTTTTTCTGCGCTTACATGAACACATTCCTGTGAACCACCTCCAGAAACAACCCTAGTTGGAGGTACCCGATGTCACCAGAACTCATGTTCCATCTGGGACACCAGGCCCAGATGGTGGGTGTGAGTCAACTGTTGCAGCCTCTGCTGAAATTGAAGCATGTTTGGGAATTAAATCAATCAATCCCAACTTTGTCAAAGCTAAAGCATACCTCCCAGGAAACGAAGCTGTTTCCGGTTACAACCATCTGGTTCCCATTCAAGCCAGCGGAATTGTCTCTCAAATTCCAATATTACCTTCCCAATGCTGCAAATCATTGCTTAGTAACTTACAGAAAATCCCAAACCTTTTATCTATGGTAATATTAGAAATAAGGGATATTAGATATCAATCCATTTGATATTAGATATTAACCTGATAATTTATTAGGTATCATATCAGTGTTTTATATATTAATATCTTTTTATTTGATTTCTGTGACACCTCCTTACTTGCTCCTTTTCTTATCTCACTAATTCCTCCTTTTGAATCTCTTTTAGCAGTTTCTCATCTTCCCAACCTCTGCATTTGGAGTTCTTCAGGGCTCAGACCTTGAACCTCGTCATTTCTGTCTGCACTCTCTTCTTGGTGAACCTGTTCAACCCCATGTCTCTAGACGCCTCCGATAGGTTGACAATGCCAAAATACAGATCTCTAGTCCTGAACTGCAGACTGCAATATCCAGCTACCGAACTGCAAACTCAGCATCTTGATCTCAAGGCCTCTTAAATTCACCTGCTCCGACTGCTCTCGATCTCTTCCTGGCCACACAGCTCAGTCTCTTGCTTTCTCACTTCCTTCAGGTCATTGTTCAAACACTGGCTTACTACAAAGGTCTTTCCTTTAAGGAATGACTCTCTCACTGACACCCCACTGCTCCTAACTCTGCTCTGTTGTTCTGCATTGTACTTTTCATTATTTGACATACTATATATCACTTGTTTAATTAATATTTTCTCCTCTTCTTCCTAGAGTATAAACTCTTAGAGGGCAGAGATTTTGTCAGTTTTGTTCGCTGTTACAACCTAGCCCCTAAAACAATGCCTGGCACATCATAGAAATGCAATAAAAATTTTGAATAAATAAACGGATGAATGAATGAATGAATACTATGTAGTGCCATAGGAAGTATTTATACAGAAATTCCAACTCTATCCCAGTGAGGCCAGTGTGACTTAGTTTGTTTTTCTTTTTGTCAAGGTTAAGCACAGATGAACTATTTGTAGGACTATTTTGCAAACCTGGATTTGTGTTTCCTAAATAGATGTCTGTCTGGGTTCTTTTCAAATCTAGAGTTATGTTCATGCTCTAAGAACCAATATATATCAACAAAAGGCTTAAGAGACACCTTTGAGAAATATGTGAGGTTATTTGTTTCTTTAGGGCACTAGCAAATCTAAAAGCAATCCTTTTACACAGCCCCACAAATGGCTCAGTTCATAAAATTACATCGTTCTCCGGTATGCCCAAACTATAAATGCTAATACTGTCAGTTTCTAAATACCCTAAAATAGGATAAAAGCCACTAGGACAAGAGAAGGAATAATAATAATAGACAATTTTAGTAAGCATGTACTATGTGTGAGATACAATTGCAGATAATTTATGTGTTTTAACTCATTTAATCCTCACAATGCATTAGAGGAAACTTTGTCATGAGCTTGGGAGTTTTGTGTCTATATTTAAAACTCTGTGTTAACCCTCCCTGAAATCTCATTCATTCACTATCTTTCAAACACACTGACATCTAAGAATTTTTGGAAAAATTTCTAACATTGTAGTTGTCAAGAATATTTTGAACCACACTTAACAGCAGAATGCCTCCAGTCAACCATTAATTATGCCAAATGCACTCATCTTTAAACCAGCTGTGTGATCCCAAAGTGCAACATGTGAACTCTGAAATTTCCATGTCTCTTTTCAACAAATAGGGCATGCTCTAGGGAGAAGACATTTACCGTGCAGTGCATTTAGATGAAAACTGACATTTCTTATGGGAGCGCTTTAGCCTGGGCTACCATGGTGTGAAATGAGACCATGAATTCATAATTTAACAGGTCGACTTTCAGCAGGGGTGGTGACATGAACATAGCATGTTCATACTCAAGA
Source organism: Indri indri (assembly GCA_004363605.1). Classification (NCBI taxonomy): domain Eukaryota; kingdom Metazoa; phylum Chordata; class Mammalia; order Primates; family Indriidae; genus Indri; species Indri indri. The sequence continues at coordinate 16,732 of RJWJ010008781.1, forward strand.
TCATTTGCAGCTCCATCAAGAGACATCTAAGATGGAGACTAGAAAGAATAATGACACAAGAATACAGTTTTGAAATGGAGAGAGGAAGAATTAGTATTGAATTAAAAAAAAAGAGCAACTTCAGCCACAGCTATTCTTTAAAATAAACATTTCTTGGGCAGGCAATGTTTTAAGCACATAATAGCTTTAATTTTGTACAGATTACATATTTATGCTATAATAAAATGGAGACTGGCTTAGCGGGGATACTTAATGCCAGGGACATAATTATTAATCAATATGTCTGTCTAAAGTTGTACAGTCAGTTACTTGAAGCCATGTAGAAATTCAGATATGCCTGTTGTCATCCAAATTCTCTTCAGGACTATATTTTACGTTTGAAAGATGAATGAGATATAGCCAAATCCTTGTAGAGGGAAGGAAGGAAGGAAGGAAGGAAGGAAGGAAGGAAGGAAGGAAGGAAGGAAGGGAGGAAGGGAGGGAAAGAAAGAAGAAAAAAGAGAAAACAACTCCTTAGCTTTCCTCACAGAGCAGATAAACAAACACATGTTCCTTGAACTGCATCTGTCCACACCATTGGGTGAGCAGCCTGCCTCCTGGCTGAACAATTTTTTGGAAGGCTGCCTTGATTGTCATCTAAGACCATGCCCCAAGCCAGAAAACACAGAGCACTATTTTCTTACAACCTAGTCTTCCCTTTTTTTGTTAGTATAAGACAGGGTACCAACAGGAAACCAGGATTTCTATTACAACCTAAATTTTGAAACTCACTTGGCTTTGCAGATAGATGTATGACACCACCGCCAGGGCCCACAAATTGCTACCAGATTCCCTCTCCAGACTCACATTTTTCCTAGGCTTTTGTGCATGGTAGGAAGGACAGGGAAAAGAAAGAGACTTTCTCTATACATTTAGGTAAAAAGGAGAAAAGAGTTGACCTCAAAGTCTCCTTGAAACTCTGAGACTTGAAATCAAGTTCTCTTTAGCTCATCTTTAAAGTAACTAGAATTTTTCTGTCTTATGCTGGAATTTGACCCTTTTTACATGTGAGATTTGGCAAATTCATTACCAGTTTCTTTTAGATATACCTTTTTCTCCATGCCCCAGTCCTAATAAGAAAAGATAAATCTCAAAGGAAACTTAAAATATTTAATGACTTTGACTTTTAAACATAACCCAGATTAGGTAATAATGTCAAATGATAATTCAATATACCAAAATATAAAACTGAACAAACTGTACTCTTTTATAAAGTTTAACTTCAATAAGCTCTTACAGATTTAGGACATTCATTATGAAAAAGGAGAAAGGCACCAGTGCAAAAGTTGAGGGTACTTAAGTCATTCCATTAGGTTCAATACAGACAACTAATAAACAAAACAATTTTACCTAGTAAAACTTAATAGAAATGCACTTATTTAAAGTGACCTAAAATATTTTAGAAAACACGTTATTCTACACATATCTTCTAAAAAGATAAAAAGTACGCACGTGGAAGAACTGGCCTAAATTATGTAAATTGACTAAAAACAGTCACGAGATTTTTCTTAATAATCTTAAAAAATTTTCTTTGATAAATGAAGAGGGAGCAGGAATCAGGGCCAAAATAGGAAAAATATGATTAGGACCTCACTGATGGACACCTGTCTTGCTGACAATGGATGCCACCAGCATGAAAGTGAATTCTAAATTATGTTTGCATCTCTATGTCATTGGGGGTAGGTGTGACCAGTTGGTAAAGCTCAGGTCATAAGATTATGCCTTTTCGACAGGGGAGTAGGGAGGGGGCTTCTGGCTTCTTCTAAATTGCAGAATGGGGCCTTCTACAAAGACTCACAAAAGTGGAATACTCCTTGAATAGGAAGGAGATTAAGATATTTAGGCAGATTAAATATGACAAATGCCACCTATATGAAATCAGCTAAAGTGTTTAGTGTGAAATTTGAGATTATTTAAAAGAAAGGTTTCACTATGTTCAAGTAGAGACAACTCATAAGAAGTGTCCTCTAGCAGAAATGTATTTGAACTTGCTTTAATGAGCATGGAAGATGCACCTACTTACACGCAGATCATTCCATCTAAGTCCTTAAAACTAATCTTGTTTCTAGTTGAAACATGCCTCCTTTCCCTCTCAATCGTGATATTTGATTTGCAAAGCTAATTCTTCTAAGATCTGTACAAAGAAAAATGCAAACAAGTAGAGATGAAATTATTTACTGTAGATTTTAGTGATCTACAATGTGTGTGTTGTGTGTGTGCATGTTTGTGTGTGTGTGTGTGTGTGTGTGTATGTGTATGATAATGAGAGAGAAAGGAGGGGAAGGTATGGCTTTGGTTTTGATTTGAGAAAGAACGGATGTGGTTAATAGTTTCCTTATGGTTAACATTAACTAGTTATACTTTTGTCAATGAATACAATCCTAAGGCAACTAACTTTAAAAGTTTTCCATTAGAATGTTTTAGGAATTATTACCAATCCTGACACTTTATTCTCTAGTTGCTTTCTGGCGAATATAACTTTTGAATCTGATTCAACCCCAAAGGCCACACTTGATTTGGTCTAAACATTGATGAAAATTCTTAAGTCAATGCTCTAGTGGAGTTGAAACTCGGAGACTATTTGGTGTCTATAGCAGAGAATAGTAGGAGAGGGAACAGTGAGGACATAATAAGAGAGTTTAAGACTGATAGGTATTTAAATATTGAAAAGTGGCATGTTATCCCTTTAGAGATGGCATTTTTATTAATAGATCTGCCATGAGAATCCAAAACTTCCATGCCCAGAAGGAACTAACTTTAAAGCACTCTTACCTTTATGGCCCCCTTGCTCTTGCTTAAATGCTTCCTTATAATTCGAATCTGCTTTCAGTAATTACTAGTTACAAGAGACTATCTCATAATAGATACTTTCTCAAAATCAAATATGAGCAACATATTGTCAGTAAAAACTTGGCTCAAAATCCCTCTTCTTCCCCCTTCTCCTCTTTCCCTCTCCTCACGATAGTATCAGTCAATCTCATTGTTCCCCTTAAGGTCCAGAACCTAATTCTGAAAGCCATATTTTCTCAGGGTCCTTATCTAAAAGAACATCAGGTTAACTTCTCCTTAGAAAACAATATATTGCCTATGAGACTATGTTTTGTTATAGATGCATCTTCCTAAATAAGGTAATTTGAGACTTTTTAACTCTGGTCTGACAGGATTCAGCAAGTTGAAAAAAAATTGATATCATGTAACCTACCTGGATAACTTTTTTATATTCATTAAAATGTATTACTGTATATACATTTCCAGATGTATCCTTAGTCTTTGGAAACACAAAGATGTATATCCATGTATATACACACAGAAACATACAGAAATATATACATACATAAATTTATATATAATAGCTAGGTACACAGAGAAGCTATGAAGTTCTGAGCCTCAAAATCAGACAGATATCAGATATACATATAGTCTGGTCTTTATAGTATAGACATTATATTATTGTGTGGATGAATCACTCAAATATTCAGCATAGCGCCTCATTATCCGATGTGCCTTCGACTCTTCTAATTTGACTCTACATGGTTCTTATTCTGCTTAGATTTCTTTTCAAAATCAAAAATCAAAGCTTACTGTTTGCCTCCTATTATATTCAATCATAGTCAACAGTCATTTATTGAGCACATGTTACATACCTATCTTTTGGCAAGGGACTGAGGATAGAAACACTTAAAAGAAAAATAAAGGGTCTGTCTCCAAGGGCCAACTATTACAGAGGTGGAGAAATAAGCGGAAATTACAGTGTGTGCATCAACATTGTAACAAGATATCTCAAAACGCCGTGTGGAAGCTTAGAGGAGAGGATGGCATTATCTTGAATGGGAATCAGAGCTCTACCACTGAGAAAGATCCCGGCAGCTGTGAAGAACGGGCACCTTTCTGAAATGTTTGCACTTTGTCCTGTAGACTTTAAGCAGGAGAGTGGTGGGGTCAGACTTCAAGTTTAGAAATGTTGAGAAACTGTGTGAAGGATAGATTAAGAGGGGCTAAGACAAGAAAACCAATTAGAATCTGAGGAGACGAGACAGGGAAAAATTAGTGGCCAATGAGGTAAAAGTACGGTGAGGGAGGCAAGGAATTGAGAGTGACGATGAGTTTACTGAGTTCACTGAGGGGGGAGCAAAGAAAGGATGAAGATGGAGATGGTTCATTTAGGGGCATGCCTTGTTTCTGAGCCTGGCCTGGGCTTTGTGGGTTTGCAATAAAATAAGGCATGAGAGGCTGTATCTAAATCAACAGAAACAGGAGCAAAATAAAGGCGTTCAGACAGACAACAGAAGCACTGGCTTTCATGGACAAATGGGTTCCCATTTTCCTACTGGCCCTAAGAATGAAAAATAATTGCATTTCTCAGGTCTGAATTATCTCCTCAAAGTTTGCGTTTTTGCAGGATGTCAAATCAACATCTCCACATGTTCAGCAACTAAATCAAACACAGGGACGGCTTGGCTTTGTAGGTTCCAGCCTGGGCTGAGGTATAACCAACTTTCTTTCAATGATTCTAAAGAATAATTATTCATCTCCATTTCAATTCAATTGGATTCTACCAAAATTTACTGAGGGTCTTCTTGTGATCCCCTCTTGGGATAAGTAAAGAGAAAGAGAAAAAAGAAAAGAGAAGATAAGGGAAGAAAAGAATAAAATAAAATTTATTTTGTGATAAATGCTTTTGCGAAAGGTATCATAGACAACGTTTGAAGTCATAACTCTATCTTTAAGGAGTTTGAGGCAGAGGGAGTAAGACGGGGAGATAACTTCTATTCCTTATATTTAAAACATTTTAAGTAAAAATTAATTTTCTTCTAAACAAAAAATGTATTTTTTAAATTTATAACTAACATTAAAAGCACAATAAACTCAAAAGTACAATCACAGATCAATGTGTATTGCCAGGATCATGTATAGTTATAGATACTATAAAACCAGCTGGTCTTTACCACAGGCGGAACTCAAAGCAGAAATGTAAGCAAAGATTCACACCTAGACAGCAATCACAGGGCTGAGAAATTATTTGAAAGCAACAAGTTGTTTCTTCCTAAAAAACTCCAGGGGAACCACACGTTAAGTAGCTTCACTGCTTTACCACAAAGACTCCAGGAGGGCCCTCTACCCTCGTGTTTAATGCCACTTTTGTGCTTGAAAACAAGTTGTGTCCCTAATTCTGTGGCTCATCAGATAAGAAGGCACGCTTTGCATTTAGACTTGGGTCTCACTTGTCTGTCCTTTAAGTGGACTTCTTTCCCAGAACTGAGCTCAACTCTTTGAAGTTAATTCAATGACAATTTATGTATAGCGTGTTGCCCCTGCATGACGTAAGTAAAGGAAACCGTCAAAGGTCCCACTCTTTGGTGGAAGATTCGGAACTTCCGATTATTGTACTGTTATCTAATAACTAGTTCGTGGCTGCCTCATAGCTTCATGAGCCAATAAGCAATCCATCCAACACTCATGTCATTAACTGAAGAAAGTGACTCCAGCAAAAGAAACTAAGAATTGCTATAATCTAAGTGCTGATCAATCTGTATTTATTTCTTCACATAGAAGCAATCTCCTTATGTATTCTTAGCCTAAGTGCTCAGAGTTTGGGTTGGTAAATACTGGGGAAGTGTGTGTAGAATCAATATGCCTATAAAGGCATGAAATACAATTTAAGGAAGGTCAGTAGGCAGAATGATTCTAAGGGGAAAATCCTTCCTTCAAAAGTGTAACAACGTTTAGTCACATATTCTCTTGAAATAACAGATTCCATAGCTATTCCTCAAGGAAATGAGTTTATGTAAACGAGAACATTCTGCTTTGTGCTGCTGAAGTCACAGAGTACACCAGATGTTCACAATCCCAAGGCTCAGTGGCATGACGTTGGTGAGTATTTCGTAAACCTTGATATTGGGAGGATGCAGCACCTACTGCGTTTTCGTTCCCTCATTCTGAAAAATTTTTATTCGTAATATTTCAGGGAACCCATTTTATTTTTAAAATCTAGCTGCCTTTATTTAAATGCCACAATTCATCATATAATGGTATTTAAGGGGCTTTTGTGGCTCCGTGCCAGATTTATATTATTAGAACCTAGGCATTTGCAAATGAACCTCTTTCAATTAGTGTTTCAGGAAGCAATTAAACTGTCTAAAGTGTATTAATGAATACATTGGAATTGGGAAGTCGATCTTCCTAATATCCCCATTATTAATGCACCATCTGCTTTGCTGCCTTAGGAGCGTGCAAGATCTCTAACCTCAGGTCCACAAAACCCAATCATTTATTCAGAAAGGTCACAGAAGCATAAGTTTGTAATCAAGCTCAATATTCTATAAAATATGTGAATATGATATGTAGATTAAGGACAGATATTTTTCTCGGAGTTTTTTTTGCAGATGCGAATGAAGATACATATAGGTTCTTTATTTCTTTTCATTCTACGTTATGTGTCAAAACACTAACAGCTCTGTGAATATATTCCTGGGTCTGACATTCCTGCTAAAAGCATGAGTGCCGCATGTACACCCTGTGATTTTTAAGAATATCATTAGGATCTCCGATGAGGTTGTCGCTTTTCATTAATGAAGGATGTAATTTGCTACTGTGTTGTAGCTTTTATCACAGGGAGTGGGCCAGGTGCTGCCACACTTGCCGGTGTCTCCTTCCAATACTCTCCTCGGCGTCCAGGCCACAGGACAGGGTTCTGGAGTTTATGTTTTCTGAGATAGTTCCCACTGGCTTTATGACCAAGAGGAACCCAGGGACTGCAGAACACACCCTGGAGAGGACAGAGGTGAGGGCAGGGAAGACCTGGTATTTGGTGCCACTCTGCTCCATGCTGGACAATCACCAAGTCACCAAGTCTCCAATAATCACGCCGTCTTTGGTGATTAATTGCTGCTGAGGCGTCAACGGGGAAGGAGAAGACACATCCTCTGCTTTTACAGAATCTACATTTTAGTAGAAGGCATAGGACACAGGCCCACGGAACGGTTGCAAGCGGAAGCAAAGGTCGCTGAGCAGTGGAGCGAGTTTGGGGAGGAGAAGAGCCCTGGAGAACACTGAAGATTTAGGAAAGTAGAGAGAACAGAGAAACTTCCCACAGAACCCTGCATTTCGTCCATCCTAATTTTCATTAAATGCTGTGATGGGTTGAATTGTCTCCCCCTTCCCACCCCAAATTCACATGTTGAAGTCCAAACTCTCAGTACTTCATAATGTGACCTTATTCGGAAATAGAGTCATTGCAGATCTAATCGGTTAAAAGGAGGTTGTACTGGAGGAGGGTAGGCCCCCAATCCGATATGGCCAGAGCCTTATAAAGGGAGAAATCCAGACGCGGAGGAGCATAACAGGGCGAACGCTGCGTGAAGAGGAAGGCAGATATGAGGGTGATGCGGAGAAAACCAAGGAGCATCAGAGATTCCCAGCAAACCACGGAAGCCAGGAGACAGGTCTGGAGCAGACCCTGCCTCAGCGTCCTCAGAGGGAGTGTGGCCATGCTCTTGCTTTTGCCTTGGCCTTCCAGCCTCCAGAACTGTGAGATAATAGTGTTGTTTCAGTTTTGTTATGGCAGCCCCAGCAAACTGACGAAAGCGGTAACATAATGAATTGTGAAATGCCTGACTGTGCTCCTGGATTATAAGCTCTTTGAAAACAAGAGCAATGTTGGTTTTATTGTACAATGCCGCATTTATAATGGGCATGTTGGTCTGTTTTGCTTCCCTAAAAAGGAATACCTGAGGCAGGGTAATTTATAAAGAAAAGAGGTTTATCTGGCTCATGGTTCTGCAAACCGTACAAGAAGCATGGCACCAGCATCTGCTTCTAGTGAGGGCTCAGGCAGCTGCCCACTCACAATAAAATTGAAGGGGGGCCAGGCTTGCCACAGGGCAGAGAGGGATCAAGAGAGACAGGAGGGGGCACCCCTGCTGTTTTAAACAACCAGCTCTCCAGTGAACTAACAGAGTGAGAACTCGCTCAATACCTCGGGAAGGGCACCTCGCCATTCATGACGGATCATCCCCAGGGTGCAAACACCTCCGCCTCCCACTCGGCCCCGCCTCCAACACTGGAGATAAAATTTCAACATGAAATTTGGAGGGGACAAACATCCAAACTATATCGATGGGTGTCCAATCATTCTGGGTTGAATGACCAAATTATGATGAGCAAGTCATGGAGTAATTTCAAAAGTTCAGGTGATAGAGAGATACCTGGTCAGCCCAAGATGGAAAGGAAATTCTGGCAACCACCAGAGTGGGAGTGAAGGTACTTTAAAAGAATCTGTGGCATCTTGGATCATCACATTCACTAGTTCAGCAGGAAAGGGGAGGGGGAGGAAGCAGAAAGGCTAATTTGATCACATACCAACAGTGTCCTTTGCTGAGTCTTTGAACAGATTAGATTTCTCCACACAGGGCAGAGTCTTCAAGACAAAGCAATACATAGACACGGCAAACACGGGCACATTTCCACCCCCTGATAACAGAGGAATGCATTCATGCCCTTTTTCCATTTCTTCATCGACTGATGGCTCATTTATCAAAAGTGTAAAGTTACAGAGAGTTCCCTTAATGTGAGAAATCTGCTTCATTATTCACCTGTTATTTAGAACTATACATTTCAAGGTAGAAGGTGTGTTGAAGAGAGGACAAGAACAGTGAGGTGAAATAGTGAGAGGTGTGTGAAGAAAAACTAACTAACGTTTGCTAAGCTGAAATCGTATTATGTGTTGAGCTCAGTGTTGGGAACTCCAACTACATGAGTTCACCCATGTGGATACTATAAACCCCAGTTTACAGAGGGAGAAGGAGGCTCAGAGAGGTAGAATCACTTGCCCTGAGCCATGCATCCAGGATGTAGGGGGGCTGAGGTTTGGCCCACTTCCATTTGACTGCAAAGCCAGTGTTTCCTTTCCACTTCATCACATTGCTTTTTATTCTGGAAGCGATATAAAACCAACACTCCTTCTGGGTCCATATATGTTCTCCTTTTATTCTTGCCTGTGCCATACCTGGCCCTTTAAATGAGCTGGCCTACCCAGCCTCTACCTAGCAGGTGGCACATAAAAGCTAGCTTCAGACAACAATGATTTGCCAAGCAATTTCCCAGGTTATTTCTGTCTTGTATATTGTCTATTAATCTTATTACAGTTCCCTGCTCCCTCAAATTTTTGGCTCTGAACTAGCAAAACTGGTTTACTGGCTGTTGGCTCCCCACTTTGCCCTTGGCTCCGCTTGCTCCTCTAATGTTTACATCTTCTACAGCCAGAGAACAGAGGCTCCCTTCCTCCAAAATTATTGCAAGAATATACATCAGGACTATGATACAGTGTAGCCTGGAAGCATTAAGGAAAAGAGCAGGTAAGGTAAGGAGGAGACATCTGCTAAAATAGCAACAGATCAAAGGTACCCTGTATGGACACATTCCCCAGCTTCACTCTTGCATATGGTGCCTGTCAGGATGCCTTCATGTGGAATATGCGGCATTTCCACATTACCCTGGCAAGTGTTTATTTCCAGAACCTGCTCCATGTGTGCACTGAAAATAAACTAGAGATGAATAAGATCTCAAGGACCTTAATCTTGAGACTGCAGGGGTCCTGCTCTTGCAGGTTTCATAATTGATTTGAGGGATACTATACTTATTTACAAGCAAATAACTCCCTTCTTGGTATATCAGATAACTAATTAATTCCATAGCATTTTGTTAGTAGAAGGTTTACAGCAGTTTTGCAAAAATGTTTTATATTCTTTTTAAAAATAGAACCAGTCCAGAGAAAAGGCAAAGAAAGAGTAGGTAAAATTGATTTCACTTATTCAACTTCAGTGAAACCAGTTGTCTCCCTACCAGGTCATAAATTCCCACTGGAATATCCAGAGAGGGTAGAATGACAATTCAGTCATTGTCTCTGGAAGGCCTTGGGAAAAGCACACAATTGCTCTGGGGTTATATCCTAATAGCTTCTCATTAATAAATTCAAAGGGATTAATGTTTCTGGTAATTTGGCTGGCAACTTGGATCCCTTCTCCTGTTCCCAATTCAATACCATTCTCAATTATTGTCTATTCTTTAAACAACCCTCAAAATTCCACCTACTCCACAAAGCTTTTCCTGAATAACTAGGGAAAAATGTGATTGCTCCTTCCCCCTTTCTCTGTAAGATGACTAAGAATTCTGTTTTGCCAAGACTGTCCCAGTTTTGGCACTAAAAATTCCACATTCAGGGAAATGTTTCATGAATGCTATAGAGAAGCACAGTTGTTGGTGGATTCTTTTAAATAGTGTAGATCCCAGGGCTGCCTACTATTTGGTTATGCTGGGCAGACTGCATCTGATACACCCCATACAATTCCCCAGTCTAGCAACAACAGCTTGTGTGTGGTGGAACTTGCATTGAACAAGGCTTATTTCACAGCTAGTGACTAGAAAAATGGAAAGTCAGTAACATTTACTAATTCTCAGACATTTAATTTATCTGGCATCAATCAATCAACAAATAAGTATCTATCGAGGTCTCCTTTGGTTGGTTTTGATAAGCAGGAGCTTGGGATGAATGTTTGGGAAGAAAAAATGGTTTTTAATACAGCTTTGGCACTTCCTAGTTGTCTGAGTTGAATATTCGCTTAATCCTTCTGAGTTTGAATTTCTGTATCTCTAAAATGGAAATAATCATATCTACATTACAAAAAAGCTAGGAAAATTAAACAAAAACTGGTAAAAATGAGTAGCATAGTGTCTTGTATAACAAATATTAACTAAACTTAATAAATGAACCTAGGTCTGTGCCGACACAATGAAGGGCACAAAAGAAAAATACAATATAATTCTCTGAGGTCTAGTTAGACCTGCAAGCACTTCAACCTCTTTCCTGGGCATTTTCACCCACATCCAGAGCTTTAATTGCCATCTGTACATCCTAGCTCCCCACATTGATACCTCTAGCTTAGATCTCTCCTTGGAGCTCCTGAACCACATGTTGAAGTTTACTTGGATGATTAAAAAATACATTAAACTCAACAGCTGTGAGACCAAATCCATGATCTTCCCCCTCTCCAATGTGGTTCTCTTTCTTATTAGTGACATCAGCTTCCAACCAGTTTCAAATGCCAGAAGCCTCAGGGCAGTCCTTGGCATCTTCCTCTCCTTAACCCCTGCTCCCCTGCCATCACTGTGTTCTGTTCATTTCATCTCCTAAATCATCCCAACTCTCTTCATCTCTAGCACTATCAGCCTAAGTTGCCAACATTTCTTTTCCGGATTACTTCAATAACTTACTAAATGCTGTTCCCAATTTTTTTCCAAAACTCTTGCTCCTATCTAATCTTTTCTCAGATAGTTCCAGTGTGAAATTTGCAAAATGAAAGAAGGCCATGTCCCTGCCCTGCTACAAAGCCCTCAATAGTTTCCTACTGATTGTAGAATAAAAATCAAAATTCTTCACAAGGTCTTACAGACACTACCTGCCTGAACCCTTCCACCCTCCGGAGCAGAGTCTTATGGCACATATGTGCTACTCATTGAGTCCCAGGGACCTGCTTTCCACCAGGAAGCTTTATGTAGGTGCTGTTCCCCCATGGCAAGAATGTTCTTTCTTTTCTCTGCCCTTTTCCTAAACAATTCCTGTTTATCTTTTCAACTTCAACTCAAAGATTATTTTGTTGGCAAATCATCATACAAGTTCCCAAAGTGCCTATATTTATGCATTGAGAAGCATGTAAAATTGTTCTTAATTTTATACTATTTCCAATTACTTAATGTCTTTGTCCTTCCTCAGACTATAAATTCTATGAGATGGGTGCACATCTATTTTGTACTGTGGATCCTATGACATTGTACCATGGATCCTATTATAATCTTTAGCATATAGTAGGTACTCAATGAAAATAGGTTGATAAATGAATGAATGAATTATTAATGACAGTAAATGCCTCAAACCAGATCCCTTTAAGTATGAAAGTGTCTGACAAATAAGAGTAAGGACAAGGAAGTTGTGGGGGCTGAAGAAGGCTTCTCTGAGGAGGTAATAACCAGAGAAGGGAATAATTGAGACAACGGGACTGGGAGTAGACTATTGATAGTAAAAGAGGCAGCAGAAAGTGGTGTGCTTTCCAGGTATTGGCATCAACAGGTACAAAAGTCTCAGAAGCATGAAAAAGCATTTCATACACAGAGAACAGTGAAGAGATTCAGAGCTTACCAAAGGAGAAGGAAATTCAAGTTCAGTGTGTGTAGTTGGTCAATTTGGAACCACAGAAAGGCAGGCTGCCCATTCACGGTCCAGAGGGATGCACATCATTTGTCTTTATTTCAAAATATGATTGGTGTTTCAAATGGGTTGTTTTAAATTAAAGCAAAACTGAAAGTCACCTGGATGGACGGTGATGAACAAAAGTACCTTTACAGGAGAGAGACTGTCATCTGTTTGTTTGGGTTGATACAGGCTTTTGTTTCACTCTATGGAGACAAATGACTCTATGTTTTTCTACCAGTCACATTATTAACTGTACTGGCATTTTATTTCTAAGTCAGGGGATAATCTGAGGCCAAGCAAAAAGGAAGCACTGAAAAGAGGACTTGCCACAGGCTGCTGACTACCTGACATTTCAGAATGAAGAATCATTGCCTCGAAAGTACTCCGAGCTCTTCTTCTACACCCCAATCAGGGAACTGCTACAGCAAAACTCGGAGGTAAGTGTGTTCAATCTGCCGGTGCGCCACAGGTATAAAGAATAATATTTCAAGCATTTAAAATAATTAAAGTTCACTCCCATCTTGGTCATTGACAAAGATGCTTCAGTACACTTATCGACATCAAAACAGCATCCTGTGCTGCTTTCCAAATGAACTGCAGGGACTACATTTTATAATATGAAAGGTGTAAGTAGTATGGATTGGGAGGAGAAAAAAATTATGGTGGAAATAGTCATGGCTAGAAATCATAAGACATCAAGGGCAAGACACAAGTGTTTTAACACCGACATGGCCCAGAGCCCAAGGTGCCTATACAGACAAAGACCTAGTCAAATAAGGAGGACAGTTGGCTACAATAAGAAGAGTGGTCAGTCAGAAGCACATTATGTATCAAAAGAACAGAGGGATTCAGAGACCGGTTGACAGTTCTAATGACATTTGAGATTCTTTGTATAAATAAAAACCCATGAGCTTGATGCTTCGATTCTGAGAAGAAAGTAGGAGTACAGTTGGCAGGATCACTTGGGTCATGAGTGTTATTGTAAACACTCGTGGCTTTGCCCCAGAAAACGACAGGATTTAATATCTTTATTGCCTATTCAATATCTTTATTGATGGCTGTGATGAAGGAATTGACAATGTGCTCATCAAATTTGCAGACTATACTAAGTTAGATGGATTTGTTAATAGACAGCAAATAAGACAAAAAGAAACACAAGACAGGAATAAAATTCTGGCCTTGGTAAAAAGAAGTGACTGTATAGTGGGTAGCTTCAAAACAAAGAAAAATAAAGAAGGGTTCCAAGCTGTTCACAAGCTAAATATAAACATCCTGACCAAGAAGTCAAACTTCCCAAAAGAGAGGGGGTCTCTTTTCCAGAGCATCCCTAAAGTTCTGAATTGCATTATAGATACCAAACTTTAAAAAGAATGAGAGTAAACAAGAAAAGGTTCAGAAAAGCACAACAAACACATAATCAAAGGGAAGATGACCCATGATGTCCTAGCATGCACAAAGCACTTAATAATTGTTCATTTAATGGAGAAGAAAAAGAAGAGTGAAGGAAAGGAGGGATAAAAAAGAAGGGAAGAAAATAAGGAAGGAAAAGTAAGGGTAGGATGGGGATGGGAGAGAACAAATGAGACTGCTATGCATAAAATCCTTGTGACCCTTAAGGGAAGAATCGTTACTCGGAGAAGGAAAGAAGAGATATTCATCAAATGAAAATAAGAGAGTGACCAAATGATTTACTTTTCCCCACTTGGCTTTCAAATTTTACAATACATGACATCATAACTGGTGTTTTATGCCATTCAAAATAAACAAGAATCACATGCAAAGTATGTACCCATGGTTATGAAGAAGAACTAAGGTCAGGCTTCGTCCCCCTGCACCTCCCGTGAAAGCCTAAATCCTTCATTGCCCATATCTGCCCATGTTTGCTCTACATCCTGAAGATAATACCACTTTTACTTTAGAGTTAAGAAAAACACAAGTAAGCCTTCAAATAGTTCATCTCAGATCTGACTCAGAATTAAAGCTGAACTGAAGACAGGCTTTCACGCACCATTTGCAGCAGTGATTCTCAAGCCTGGTTGCATGTTATACCCACTTATAGAGATGGAAACCTGTCCAAGACCAGGCCAGAACCAGGACTAATTAAATCAGACTATCAGGCTTTGGGTCTCAGGCATTAGTCTTCTTTTAAATCTCTCTAGATGATTCCATTGTGCAGCCAACTTTGGCACCAATACTGCTGGTCCAAGAACCACATTTTGATTAAGAAAAGGATCTAGGGGAAGTTTTATTGACTTCAAACTTAGTGGCACCTAAAATTAGGAGTACCCAACTTAAGAAATTTCTCTGTTCAGTTCAGCTTGGTTAGGTCCCAAAACTCTGACTCTTAATGTATTTTAGGAAGTAACTCTTAAGAACCTAATAACTTCTGATCGCAATTTTCTCTGCATTATTATAAGCCAAATTTTTAATAGACTTGAAATTACAACAAGAAAAAAAGGCAATTGGCCCATTCCAAATCATAGAAATACTCAATCTTAAAGAGTGCACTGTATCTGTGTTTGGAAACCAGTCATGTTAAGAATGTTCAGAATAAAATCCAATGGAAATTGTGCACCCCCCCAACCCATGATAACAGAGGTCTAGCACGGGCTAAAGTTTCCCTGATCTCAGACAGTGAAAGGGAATCAAGTATCAGTAAAGTACTGATAAAAATGCAAGGATTAACTGTTCAATGCAATTATTTGACATAACCATTATTATTTTCATTGTCATAAGTCCTTCTTTTGAAGGAGAAGAGAACTTAGCACTTAGAGCACATTGGCTCTTTCCTCTCAGTTTGAGACATGTAAAGACCAATTGGAAGTGCTCAAAAAGAAACAGGGACAAGCATATTGGACCACATGCTTGAAGACTTGATTTGTGGCCCTAACTCATTACTGACCTGTGCTATGAACTTGAGATAATGTCAAGTCCCCTTAAAACAAGGTTGTCTCCTCTGCAGAGTGGAGACATTTGTCATAGATATGTAATGAAAGCCAAATAAGATAGTAGATATGTAAGGCATAGAAGAAACACATCTCAGAATTATAAAAGCCATATATGACAAACCCACAGCCAAAATCATACTGAATGAGGAAAAGTTGAAAGCATTCCCCCTAAGAACTGGAAAAAGACAAGGATGTCCACTGTCAAACTTCTATTCGACATAGTTCTGGAAGTCCCAGACAGAGCAATCACATAAGAGAAGGAAATTAAGGATATCCAAATTGGGAAAAAGGAGGTCAAACTATCACTCTATGCTGATGATATGATATTATATCTAGAAAACCTGAGAAATGCCACCAAAAGTCTCCTAGAATTGATAAATAAATTCAGCAAAGTCTCAGGATACAAAAGAAATGTACATAAATCGGTAGCGTATCTATATACTAATAAGAGTCAGGCCAAAAGTCAAATCAAAGACTCAATATCATTCACAATAGCTACAAAGAAAATAAAATACCTAGGAATGTACTTAACCAAGGAGCTAAAAGATCTCTACAATGAGAACTATGCAACTCTGAGGAAAGAAATAGTACAAGATACAAACAAGTGGAAAAACATATCGTGCTCATATATCGGTAGAATCAACATTGTTAAAATATCAATACTAGCCAAAGTGATTTACAAATTCAATGCAATCCCCATCAAATGACCAAAGGCATACTTCACAGATCTACAGAAAATAATTCTACACTTCATCTGGAGCCAGAAAAGAGTGTGAACAGCCAAAGCACTCTTAAGCAAAAAGAACAAATCTGGAATCATCACATTACCAGATTTCAAACTATACTACAAGGCTATATATAGTAAGCAAAACATTATGGTATTGGTACAAAAATAGAGGCATAGACCAATGGAACATAAGAGAGAACCCTGATATAAACCCATCTGCCTGCAATCAGCTGATCTTCAATGAAGTAGACAAAAACATACACTGGGGAAAAGAAGCCCTATTCAATAAATGGTGCTGGGAGAATTAGATAGCCACATGCAGAGAATGAAACAGGACCCCTACCTCTCACCACTCACAGAAATTAATTCAAAATGGATAAAACACTTAGATCTAAGGCATGAAACCATAAAAATTCTAGAGTAAAATGTAGAAAAAATTCTTCTAGATATCAGCCTAGGCAAAAAATTTATGACTAAGATCCCAATGGCAATCATGGCAATAGCAAAAATTAATATACAGGATTTGATTAAACTAAAAAGCTTCTACACAGCTAAAGAAACAATCAACAAAGCAAATAGGCAACCTAAAGAATGGGAGAAAATATTCACAAGCTACATATCTAACAAAGGGCTAATTAATATCCAGAATTTACAAAGAAGTCAAGCAAATCAGCAAGAAAAAAAAAAGCAACACTATTAAAAAATGAGAAAAAGACATGAACAGAAGCTTCTCAAAAGAAAACAGATAAATGGCCAATAAACATGTGAAAAAATGCTCATTGTCACTAATCATCAGGGAAATGCAAATTAAAACCACCATGAGATATCACCTTACCCCAGTTAGAATGGCTTTCATTTAAGAGTCCAAAAACAATAGATGCTGGTGTGGATGCAGACAGAAAGAAATGTTTATACCCTGTTGGTGCGACTGCAACAAATTAGTACAAGCTCCATGGAAAATAATACGGAGATTTCTCAAAGAACTAAAAGTAGACTTACCATTCAATCCAGCAATCCCACTATTGGGTATTTACCCAAAAGAAAAGAAGACACCTGTACTCAAATGTTTATTGCAGCACAATTCACAATTGCAAAGATGTAGAATTAACCCAAGTGTCCATCAATTCATGAGTGGATTAATAAAATGTGTTACATGTATACCATGGAGTACTACTCAGCCATAAAAAAATGAACCAATACCTTTTGCAACAATATGGATGGAACTGAAGACCATTCTCCTAAATGAAGTATCTCAGGAATGGAAAAACAAGCACCACATGTACTCACTATTAAATTGGAACTAACCAATGAGCACACATGCACAGAGGGAAGTAAAACACAGTGGAAATCAACCAGGGGAGAGTGGGGAAGAGGGGAGGGGCAAAAACCTACATTATGGGCACAAAAACTCTACCTGGGTGACAGACACGCCTATAACTGGGACTTAAGCATTACAAAAGCAATCTATGTAACCTAAAATATTTGTACCCCTTTAATATTTTGAAATACAAAAAAGAAAAGGGAAAAAATGGATAACAAGGAAATAACTTAAAATGATGGCTAGCTTTGTGTAATATCTCAGTTTTCATAAGCAATCTAGGTATAATTATTAAAAATAAATAAGTTATGTAAATATAAGTGGGATAAATGTTTATAAATATATTTTTATGTAATTTGAGATCTTATAATTATGTTATATTGAATTAAGTAATAGATATTCATAACATGTCTGAGTCATATTCAAATAAGATAAATATTGAAACATAAAAAAGAAAAAAAAGAAAACAGTACTATGCATATGTGAGAGCTTTCTAAGGTTTGCACAGGAAAGGCCACCAAACGTGGAATTTTCTATTCAATTTAACAAACATTCATGAAAACCACTGTGAGAGAGAAAACATCACAGGGATGACTTTTCTAGCTTACCTAGAAATATCATAATAGCTATAGAGCTTGAGTCCTTAGGACACACATCAGCCTAAAGTCACATAGTAAAGGCTCCCTCCTTGGCAGCATTGCAGTCACTGCCTTGGGCATGGTGACTGTAAAGTAGAAGTGGAACCTATTCTACGCAGTTTATGTGTGTGAGTGTCTGTGTGTGTGTGTGTGGTATGAGACTATCGGATAAAGAGGCGAGAAGGAAATTTGGGTTTCTCTTTGGCACCAAGCTAGAGCCTGTACTCTAAGCCATGAACATTAAAACATCACCATCATGTGTGTGGGTATCACCATGTTTGTCATCAGACTAACATGGGTTTCATTTCACCTTTGCTTTTGCTTAGTTGCCGGGTTACTGAAATGTCATTTATGCTACTGTCTAACCTTCAGTTTCCTCGTTGTAATATAGGAATATTTCTATTTTCTATCATTCAAAAAATGAAAACCAGGACTTCCAAAGAGACAATGTCCCAAGGACGATTTCCAATGGAGTTTGTTGAACAGCAGATTCACACCTGGCTGCCAGAATCACTATTCTTTTGATGGTCTTGCCTGAAATTGCTGCTGTTACTACACTGGCTTCAAGAAGGCATGGTTTCTGCTGCAAAGTTTTAGCCCAACGAGGAGTCAAAATTCTTCCTGTACTATATCCTATTGCATAATTTGAGAACAGTTTATAAAATTAATATATTGTTTTTGGCCAAGAATCTCAAATTGTAGGGAAGGGAGAGAGACAGAGAGAGAGGGAAAAGAAAACAAGTAAACCCCCTCCAAGTGCACACCTTGATGACCCATTTACAGGACGCAACTTGCTTTCTGAGTCTCCTAGAACCTGGGCCCCATCCTACCTATGAGCAGGCACCCAAAATCAAACAGCTATCTCCCCATTTTCAATGTCTAAATCCAAGAGAAGAAAGCCATGAAAGAGACTGCAAGTCTTCCTGCTCCAATCTATCTGGGATCTACCTTCCAAATTCTGGTTTTCCTGACTAAAACCAACTTCTTCCATTGATAACATCCAACTCCTTCAGGAGATACCATAACAAGCCTTAGAATATTGTAATATAATAATGTAACCTGAATTTCAAAGAGGAAGTTCCCCTTCATGTTATTGGGGGACCATTTAATTATAATAACATAATTACACTCAATAAATAGTGGTTAATGCTCTTGCTCCTGTTGTTGTTATTATTAAGAGTTAGATATTTTAACTTCCAGCTAAACATGTTTGTGGGGAGGATGTAAGTGGTAACAGGTGAGTCATAAGCAACTAAGTTGCTTACAGTCTCGACACCCCTCAATATTTCTCCTTGGTTGTGAGAAAGTTTCTTGATGACACCTACCTGAAACCAGTAAAGGACAAGACCCATAATACTGTCAGCAATGTTTATTTGTCCTTCGGCACAAATTAAGGCATATATAGTAATGAGAGGTTTAGGATCCAAGAGTTGGTTCAAAAGCGCTCTCACAGAAGGTGGTGTCCCATGCAAATGGCATTAGAGGCTGGCCCTGGTGGCTGTATTTCTCACGTACCAGAGAATAACACACTGTCTGCAATGTCTCTATTCAGAAGAAGATTATTAATCATACAGCTTTGGGAGCCTCTGCAACATGTAATGAGTTTAATAACTGAGATTTGCAGTGACAACCCCAAACTAAAGCAGAAAATATCAAAGTTGGGTCAATAGTATAGATTTCTCCCTTTTTAACATTGTCTTAATGATCTCAAGGAGAGCTGTTCTATTTTGATAACTTTTTGTTACGTTCCAGTTGGTGTTTTATGTTGACCCCAAAACAATTTATTTAATAGGAACAGCCCTAGAAGTGTGGCTAATAAGTGCAAGGGATGATGTTCTCACAGGCTGTCTATTTCCAAAAGAGAGAGAGGAGGGTATGAAGAAGTGAAGCCCTCTCATCTTTCTCAGGAAAACAACCCATTGATTTTGGCTGAAGTCAAATCAACATAATTAGGTCTCAAAATGTTCTCAGAAATGCTCTGTAGCCACTCAGGAAAGAGAACAAATGCCCCTTGGTTCCAATTTTGGAATGTAAGCTGTGTGCGTAGGCTCCATTGCACACTGTTCAGGATAAACACAGGAGGCTTCAGTTGGGTTTTCCACTTAAAACTGGTGTATGGCAAGTTCCCAGTCAAAAAACCTGGAGCATTGTTTCAAGTCAAATGTCATACAGAAATCACCCACCATCTTTTTGGCCGACTGTAGCCAGGAAGCTGGAAGGAATTCTCAGTCTCCCTCATCTTTTCCAAAGCTGCTACCCCCACGCCTTGCTGCAGAAGCTGTTTTGAGAGGACTGGGAAAACAAAGGGCCATGACCACATTGTCTACCACATGCTTAATTATGAAGCTCTCATTTTGTTCTGCAATCAGGAAAAGCAAAACATCATTTACAAGAAAAACTATCACAAAAGGTCAGTCCTGAGAAGTGATTGATGCATTTCCACAAGGAGAAGACTCTCATTCCAAGCCCCGTGGTTGATAAACACACTTATCTCACTCCCTATGGCGAATGCAAACAGCCTTCTGGAGTCAGTGGAGTGGTGCGAGCTTGAAGCGGGGCTCCCCCCAGGCTGTGGGGAAGGCCAGCAGCGGGTGTTGCGGCAGCTGCTGAGCAGAAGTGAAGCCTCCAGGCAGGGCCGCGGCTATTAAGGGCCCATCAGGAAACTCAGCAATCCTGTCAAGGGGCGAGTCCTCCATATGGGTTGACATTCTCACCCCCCAACACACTCTTGGCTCTGCCAGAGCCCAGGGACCCTCGGCAGGAGGTGACAGGCCAATAGAGCAGTGAAACCACCAGGAAACCTAGGCCATTTTCCAGATACTCTGAGGGTCTGGTTGCAGGAAAGAGAGAGCCGTTTCCCCCTGCTCTCTGGTTTCAGTGTTTGGAAGAGATGACAGCTCTCATCTCTGAAATTCCTTGGCAAAGTCAGGATCAGGCAAAACTATAATAAGGGAAAAACCACTTAGTGCCACTTTCTCCTCTGGGTCCCTGGTATTTAGAAGAGCAAAGCAGCCACTCCAGGGCACACAACAGAAGGAAGGAGTAATCCACTGGGTTATGTCCCTTCTATATTTTAAATCTTTTTAGTGAATTAAACTTTCCAGGAATCCAAATGGCTTGAGATTCCCAGCACAACCAAACACAGCAACCCTGAAAAAGTTAGAGGCAACAAGCTAATGTGCAGACTGCTGAAAATCTATACTGAGATCCTATATTCAGAAGCAAAAAGGAGGGCAAAGGGGAAAAGACTAATCTAAAACCTGGTCCAGAATTTCACACTCTGAAATTTAACATGACAGTTTAGTTGAGGGAAAAGTTTGGCCTGACAATCGCCTACTGGCTCCCACAGACATCATATTCAGCACGATCTAAATAATTCAACAAACATTGATGAGGCACATACTATATACACAGTAATCAAATCTGAATAAAATAAAGACTCTTCCTCTATCCCTTAGGACTCTTGATTATGGACAACGTAAATGCACTGAAAAGTTATTTATTAGAAGACTACATGTGGTTTGTAATCTCAACATGAAAGCCAAAGCCAGCCTCAGAAAATGGACAGGCACCAGAACCAGAGACATGGTCCAGGTGGGACACTGTTGATGTCACCATTGGAGACTGGCAGTGGCTGCTGAACCAGAACCATGATCACCATCAGATGATGGTTCTTGCCATCACTGTGGCTGAAATCAACAATCCCTAGTTATGGTGTGAATGCTCCAAATTAAGGTTCCAGGAAGGCCTGTGCCATCGGCTTATTTAATTCATGTGCCCATGCCCTGCAGCTGGGAACAGGAGAGGACTATTTTCCAGACCTCTGTTCTCCATCGTCAGAAGCAGGGCCTCTCAACATAACTTACATGACAATAAATTCTACCAGAGGAAAGGTGTGAAGATGTTCGATAAGAAAAAAGAGAGAGAGAAAGAGAATTGTCTACTTGGAGCCTCAATATGGAGCCGACATTGGGAAGGGAAGCCTGATTATGCACAGATACACGTAGTTTTCACATCAACGAAGTAGGATAGATGCTGTCGGTAAGGTGCTAGAAGGGATCCTGGCACCTAAAGAAAGAAAATATTACTCTGGCTGAAAGCTAAGGAAAATTTCACATTGAAATAGTTTTTAGCTGAACCTTGAATGATAGATTGGGATTTCAAAAGGCCTAAAAAATATATTTCAAGGAAGAAATTCCCCCTGTAATGAACAACTTCCCAAGTATAAAATGAAACTTTATTGGGTAGAGAATTGGATGAATGAACAGATGGTTTATATAGAGCTTGAGAGGTTCTTCTGCCAACTTAACTTTTCAATAAATTAAGGGTCTTTCCAAAACAAAACAAATTCACATGGCACTCAGGGAAGATGATATTCATCACCATATTTTAAATATCCTCCGGGGCAAAGATAGAACAGGAAAAGTTACACCTCAACAGGTTTATCTCAACTTCATTCATGTCATTAATAGCAAATTAATCTAGGGCTATCCCTAGCCTCTTTGCTCTTGCAACATGCCGGGCACTTGCTTTGACATCAGCAGAGCTGTAGGTCATAAACACAGGTGGAATCAAATGGGAAGATGTTGACTCATGGCTGAGTTTGTTTTTCAGGATCTTAGACAGGTAGGAGAAACTGTATGCAATCAATTAAATTGACATAATTAATCAATTTCACTAGGACTGAAGGAAGATCTACTACAGAACTTTTCTGTGAGGGAAGGAAACACTCCCCATAATGAGCCAAAATATTTATTATTACCACCAATGCCAGGATCTAATTGATTTGCATTCATCATATTTTGGTCTATAACAACTGCTGGAGTTTCACTTATGAAAAAAGGGAAATGTAAATTCAATACCAGGAATTTTTCTTACATAGAGAGGGTCCTTGTCTAAAAGAAGGTAAAATAAATGGCAAGGAGTCTGGAAGATTAGGTACATGAGGAGAAAGATCTAGAATACAAGGGTCAGAGAAGATGTGACTCAAGGGGAATATAGCAATTAATTTCAAATACATGATGTATTGCAAGATACAATTGGCAAAAATTAAAGTGATCCAGTAACGGATTCAGCTACACACAAGAGCGAAACCAATGGAACTGTTCAAGCAGAAGTCAGATTAAGTCCTTCAAATTTCTAATATAGAATGACCAGATGAATGATTGCATGTTGATTCATCTCAATCTTCTCAAGGTCAGTATAAAAATGTTTATATATGTAATTTTGAAAAAAATAAATATTGTGAGAGCGAGATCTTGGGTTTAACACTATGGTCACTATAGTCAAAGTCTTCACAAGGACCTAAAAGGTCCTTATGCTACTGGAAGCACCTAATAAAGCTATTTCTGTAAATAATTTGTGAAAAATAAAATATTTTTGAATGACTAGTTCTTTCATGGAGGTTAGATAAAAATAAAGATCCTGGGTTCCCTTGCCAATGCCTGAGTGATGTTAACTGCCCCACCCTAGTCTCTCTGATCCCCTTTTCTCTTACTTCCCTCAGTCCCTGCCACGGTCACGCTGGCCCCTTCCCACGTGCCAGGAATGGTCTTGCCTCACAGCTCTTTCAAGATATAGCCAAATCTCACCTTCTTGGAAAGGCTTTCTCTGACCACCCTATTTAACACTATCTCCCATCTCCCTAACATAGCACATACTACACACATACACCATATGTGCGTACATTTGCACACACAAACACACACATACAGCAAGGCCAAGGTCCTTTACCCTGCTTTTATATTTACATAGCACTTACAACCTTCTAAAGCTCCTGCCTCCTAATTACATTTGCTGTCTCTCTCCCCATTTTAGAATATACACTCCAAGAAGTTAACAGTTTATCCAGTTTATACATTGAAGAAATCCTAACACCTACAACAGTGCCTTAAACATAGTACACTTCAATAAATAATCCTTGAATGAATTAAAGAATACAAACTTGACCATAATACAACAAGTTAGGCTTCAATATCAGCAAGATAACTGTAAAATACATTCGTGACCCCAATGCATGCATCTAAAAACATTATAGTGAAAAATAAAGTTAGAAGTTAAAGAAACTACTTATTAAACATGAGAGAAAAAGCTAGCACGGTGTTTACAAGGAAATGTCTATCCCTACATTAGAAAAAAGGAAAGGCTGAAAATTAATGGTTTAAATTGTCCACTTTAAGAAGTAAGAGCAACATAAAATAAACTCAGTAATTTAAGAGAAAGAAAATAATAGAAACAAAATTAATAAAAATAGAATATGAATATAAAAACAGTTTCAACAATGTCAAAAGTGGTTCCTTGAAAACATTTAAAAAGGCAAGAAAAGAACAAAGAAAAAAATTATTAAATGTGATCAAGAAAGCAAGGAGAACATATTAACAAACAATATTCAATGGAGAACAGAATTCAATCTGAAAGAGATTTTTAAAGTGTCGTAAGGGAATACTACTTAAAACTTCATTCCAAAAGGTGAAAATTAGACAAAATAAGTATTTCTTTGAAAAATATAACTTACCAGGAGATATACTAAAATAGACAATAACTTTTCACTAAGTTTAATTAAGGCAAAGTTTACATACAATAAAATTCACCCATTTTATGTTTACACTTTGATGAATTCTCACATCTGTATAGAGTCATGCAACCACCACCACAATCATGATATAAAAATTTCTATCCCCTAAAAAGTCCTCTTACCCCTTTGTAGTCCGCTCCAGGAAACCAGTAATCTGTTTTCTGTCACTACAGTTTTGGCTTTTCTAGAAAGTCACATAAATGGAATCATATAGTATATAGAATTTTGTATATAATTTCTTTCACTTCACATAATATTTCTGGAATTTATCTATGTTGCTCTGAGTATAGTTTATTGCTGAGTAGTATTCCATAGGATGGATATACTACAATTCATTTATACATTCACAATTTAATGGATATTTGGGTAGTTTTTGGATTGTAGCTATAATGAAAAAAGCTGCTATGAACATTCAAGCACATACCAGTATTTATGTAGATGTATGTTTTTGTTATGTCTATGATAAGTGTAACGCTACAAGAAACTGGTGAATTGATTTTCAGAAGAGCTATACCATTTTGCCTTCCCACCAGCAGTGTGTGAGAATTCAATTGTCCCACACTCTTGTCATGACCTGATGTTGTCAGTCTTTTAAATTCTAACCATTCTAATAGATGAGTACTGGTGTCTCATTGTGATTTTAATTTGCATTTTTCTGATTATTAGCATTAACCATCTTTTTGCCTATTTATTAGCCATTCATATTTCTTCTTTGACAAGGTGTCTGTTTGAATCTTTTACCCATTGGGTTGTCTTTTTATTGCTGAGTGGTTAAGAGTTCATTATATACTCTAGAGACAAACCTTTTATCAAAAATATGACTTGCAAATAATTTCTCTTAGCCTATGGATGTCTTTTCATTTTCTTAACTGTGTCTTTTTGAAGAACAATTTTTAAAAAAATTTTGATGAAAGTTATTTTATCACGTTTTTCTTTAATGATTCATGTCCTATTTAAGATACTATTACTAACTGATTATCACAAAGATTTTTCCTATGTTTTTTGCCAGAAGTTTTATAGGTTTAGCTCTTATGCCTGGTTCTATAATCTATTCAGTGTGCATTTGTGTAGATGGTGTGAGCTAAGAGTCAACATTTATTTTTCCCCATACAGATATCAATTATTCCATCACCATTTGTTAAAAATCATTTCACCATATGCTTATTAACAAATGAATAAAAATGTGGTATATTATACAAGAGTATGCCACTCAGCAATAAAAGAAAATGAACTATTGATACGTGAAACAATGTGGATGATATTAAGAATCGTTAGCTAAGTGAAAGAAACCAAACACCAGAGATTATATACTGTATGACCACACTTATGTGAAAGTTTAGATAATTTAAAACTAATCTAAAGTGACAAAATTAAACCTGGGGATGGCGGGAGGCCTAGACTGCAAAGAGGCATGAGAAAACACGTTGGGGGGGGTGACGGAGCTGCTCAGTGCCTGATTGTGGTGGTGGTTTCATGCTGCACACCTGTGTCAAACCCATTGAATTGCAGACTTGAAAAGGATGCAGTTTATTGAACATAAATTATTCCTCAATAAAAATTTATTTTTAAAAAAACAAATAAGCCTTGGGCTAAGATTTGTGAACATCAACTTTCCTCCAAACTATATACCTCAGATTATTTTACCAGTACCCAAATGGACTAAGAGTGAAGTCATGGAAAATCTATACAGTTGCAAATGCTGAGTCTAAATAAATATTTGAAGTTCAGATTGCAAAGAACAAAATATAAACAAACAAAATAAATAGGAAAAATAGACTTCCGGAAACTAGTATAGGATTCAGAATATAATTTTATAAAATTACTTGATATTCATCATAAGATGGAATAATAAATTGCCTATAAAAAATATGAGCAGGAAAAAAAAACCATAACAACATAGGTCAAGATTAAAAGAAAAAATTTGGGGGGGTGGGGGTTCCAATCTTAAAATTTTCTAATTTTTTTTTAATTTCATAATATTATGGAGATAAAAATGTAAAGGGCTATGGACAAGGAAAGAATACATTGTAAATAAAATCAAAAATGGAAGCGCAGAATTGAAATCCGCACAGAAGGCACTAAAGAGCAGATTTGATTCTGCAAAAAATCAAATCAGACATTTACAACAACGTTGAGAAATTCCCAGAAAAGGGAAAAGGACATGGAAAATTACAAGTAAGAAAATGGTAAATATATAGATATAATCTAAGAAGAATATACATTTATAATTTTTTAAGAAAAAATGTTTAGTAATGAATCCATAACCAAGGCAAAAAAAATTTTTTAAAGACTTGAGTGGA
Source organism: Indri indri (assembly GCA_004363605.1). Taxonomy (NCBI): domain Eukaryota; kingdom Metazoa; phylum Chordata; class Mammalia; order Primates; family Indriidae; genus Indri; species Indri indri. Next base: position 43,520 of record RJWJ010008781.1, read on the forward strand.
AACAGATACATGATACATATTCATTAACAGGGCTTAATTCTTCATAAAATTAAAGAAAGGAGAAAAAAACGTATCTAGACACTTGCTGGAAATTATCTTAAATTGTCAGAAAAAAAGGAATTACTAAATTTTTAAGCAAAACTGCTGGAAAATATGTGTTACTCGCAAAGGGACAGGAGTCTGCTGATCACTTCTCTCTTTCTTATGCTATGCCAAAAAATATAAAATACCTAAAATTTTGAAGAAAAAATATTGAAACATAATTCTTACATACACAAATAAGTTATCTTTCATGTCTTAAAACATAAAGAGGGAGTTAAATATTTAAAAGATTTGAATACAAATCACTGATATACCTTCCTGCTTGGAAACAATTATTTAAGACTACTAAGTGACTCAGGGAAAAAATTGAAATTAATGAACCTTGATTAGGAAACTTATGATTTAAAAATATTTGAGGGCCTTTCACTGCTCAGTTGGACCACCGATTGAGAATCGATTTATTTATACATTGAAATTTTGATTATGCACCCCAGGTACAAAATTGGACTTATTTCGCATAGTAACTGATCAGCAGTTTTCATTCTTTTTCTCTGGAGACATCCTTTTTCCCACTTGTGAAAACCTGTTTGAAGAGAAAACAATGACTGAATGGCGACCAAGACCACGAACAATGGTTACAGTATTTACAAGGTTTTAGTTTAGTATGAAGAGAATTACCAGAAAAAGTCTTTCCTCTCCACAAAAGCAGAGTTACACAGAGCATGTATAGGAGGAATTCTAATATCAAGGTAATTGAATAACTGATTTTAAATAATCAGTAATAAGATAATTGAATAAGCTCCTATTTAGTGGCCAAATTTTCTTTATAATAAGAGAGAATAATAAAAACGAACCAGTGGTCAATATTCTCCAAAGCCTCTCTTTATTTACTCTTTGTTCTATGAGTTGTGACTGATCTGTGTTCACTATGCTTTAACATCACCATGTAATGTAAAATAGGAGCTATATTAAAATTCAAAGAAAAATATTCTAAGAAAAATCTACCAAATTTTTTCCAAGCTTAATTTTTAAGTGATACACACCTTTTGATTTTGTTGCTCTTTATATTTTTTCTATGTTACAAATTTTCTAGAATGTATTTCTTTTTACACTAAGAAATATAAATGTTTTTAAACATCAAAAGGAAACTAAAGTTATGCAAATAAAAAATTTAAAACAATAAAAAATTGAAGTCCTGAAATAAGATCCTCAAAATGTTAACAGTGATTATCTCATGGCATTGCAATGAGGGATGATCATTTTTCTTCCTTCTAGATTATTACATTCTTTATATTTTTATGAGTAACATGTTTCATACTATTTTATGTATTTATTTTCATCAAATGTAATTAACTTATTAATTTAATATTTATTCCATAATAAAAAAAAATCTAGCTATGTTAGTCAGGGTCTGAGCAGGAAATAGAGGACACCTTCTGAAAGGTTTACCAGGAGAGCCTAATGAACGGATTATTTCAAGAGGTCTGGTTAGCATTAAAGGAACTAACGAGAAATGGTGAGACTTCTGGGATGGGCAACAGAAGAGAGCTATTAACTCTCCTGATCCTGAAGGGGCAGGGGGAGGACATGGTGTTTCCAAAGCCCAGGTGGAGCTGCAGGGATGCCACAAAGACAATTTGACATGCTTTGCGACTGGAGGAACAGTCACCATCGGGTGTGTGGTAATACTCTTGACTTTCTATTTTCTCGCCCTCTGAAATCCTGCCCATGTCTCCCCTTGCCTCAACCCAAACAGAATGAAGGTCAAGACAGTGAGGAGATGCAGACCATAGAAGTCACTCTTCTGAGGCACAGAGCAGAACACAAGAGGATGGAGAATGAATCTGAGGCAGGCAGGTGGGGAGTGGGGCAAAAATAGCTGTCACAGTCCTCCGTGTGTGCATCACCCCTGCCGAGACCATTCGTGTACTTGTCACCTCATTCTCAGGTCACTGAAACAGCAACCTACATTATCTTCTGGACTCTAGTCTTCCCCTCCAATCCCACTTGAAGCCCCCCTGCCTGTTCTCTGCTATTCAGAGAATAAACTGTAGCACAACAGTTCAGACCCAAGACAACGAGGGCCAGAGGGCAGCAGTGACACAGGGGAGACGTGACCCAATCCTGGATATATTTCAAAAGTAGAGTCAACAGGATTTTCTGTTGGTGAGCTGTAGGCTCTGAAAGGAAGGAGTCGAGGACATGGAGAAGCTCATTGTCTTGCACAGCAGGAAGGATAGTCCTGCCGCTACCTAAGATGAAGAAAACTTCAGGAGGAGCCACAGTGGGGAAACATATTGGAGGCACAATTTTGAACATGTTAGGTTTGCGATTTCGATTAAGCATCCAAGAGATGTTGAGTAGTTGGTCGGACGTATGTGAGTGTGGAACTCAGGGAGGAGGTCTGGCCTGGGAGTATAAATTGGAAGTCACATTTCGTAGATGGTACATACAATCATGTATATGAATGGAGAGATAAGCATAGACAGAGTGGTGAAGAGAACCAGGTGCTGAGAATTGCGACACTCCAACCTTAAGAAGTCAGGGACAGAGGTAGGGACCATGATGAAGACTAGAAGGAGCAGCTGTGAGGCTGGAGGAAAACTGGGAGAATGTGTTTCACCCAGAAGTCAAATTAATAATGTGCATCCTGCAGGCAAATGTACAGGACTATACCAGAGGCTGCTGACAGCCAGTAGGGCATGAGCTAGGGAGTAATTATAGGATGTATGGGACAGGGCTCTTACTGGAGACCTTGTCAAGAGCATTTTTATTGAAGTGGTGGAGCTGAAAGTCTCATTTGGGTTGATTCAAGGAAAAATAGGAAGAGAAAAATTGGGGACAGTCTTTATCATAGATAATTCTTTTGAAGAGATTTGCTTTCAAAGGAGCAAAATGAGATGGCTATTAGAGTGAAAAATGAAATCAAGATATATAAGTTTATTTGCTTTAAAGATAGGAAACATAATGAGATGTTTATAAATTAATGGAAAATGCTCATTCTCTAAAGTCAAATATTCTTCAGGGTATCAGAATATCTGACAGCATTTTCTGGAAAAAATAAATAAATAGACACATATCTATCCATAAATTCCCTTAAGATTTTGGGAGCTGGTCTGGTCTCTAAGGAGCTGATTTTAATCTTCACCGTCTCCAAATTAGACAACTTCAGAGAGTAGAGCAATAAATAACATCTCTGATGTCTTATAGCATCAATTGATGTTGGCCAGTATGACAGTTCCTAGTAATTGAAGAACTCATGATTGACTTAGCTCTGCCTCCTCCATACTCTGTTTCTGAAACGTGAAGGACTCCCAGAGGGAAGGAGGCCACACAGGGAAAGATGGGAGGGGAAACCAAACTCGACTTCCAGACAATTGCTACTTAAATGCCAAGATCGCTGAATTTTGATCCTTTTGATGTAATCACTTTTCTGTTTCCTAGTTCACTTCTTTGGCTTCTTGTTCTTTCCTCAAGAACAAGAGGAAATAGAGCAAGTCACGAGTAGCATTAATTTTTTCTTTATTTTTTTGAATTTTTTCATCACTGTCTTGGAGATCAGGGGAAAAAAATAATCTTCCATATGTCATCTCGAAGTCCCATCTCCCTTTTCTGGGCTGGGGCTCTCCCTTCCTTGTCTCTCTTCTTTCTAACAGATTCTTTCCATTTCTACACTACTACATTTCCTGCCAAAACACAAACTGAATCAGGGGTGAAACTGCAAGGAAGACATGAAGCTCAGTCTGGACAATGATTAAACTCAGATGTAATAACCAGAGAACCATGTAAGCCACGGGCAGGCTGCTGATACCAGGGAAACGAGGAGTTGATTAGCATGGTCCCAGGGCTAACAACTAGGGAAAATGAGAAAAATGATTAACAACAAGAAAGCATTGAGCAGTGTGTCATTCCCTGCTGGGCCCTGGTGGCCAAGTGGCTGAGGAGTCCTCCCGGATTCCACACTTCTTTGTTCCCTACACTCAGTCTATCACCAACTGCTACAGCCAACAACTTCCAACTTTTCTCAAAACACTTTTCTTTTGTATTTGTGCAATCTTAGGCAAGCTCAAGGCCTCCAAGCATTGTAGCTCCATGCCTGTCTTTGCCTTGGGTAAAAATACTCTCCAGATGGCTTCCACCAAAGAAGTTTCTGCACAGCAGCAAGAATGTGCATTTGCAATTCACTCTATTTCCAAGTGCTTCCAAAATCAAAACAGAGTCCTGATCTTGAGCTTTTGGATTTTCTGTCATTCCTGGGTCCATCGCCAGGTTCCCTTCGGAATCATAATGAATTCATGCCTTCTCTGCTTGGTCCCCACATTCTCTCCTCTTCTGGCCCCCACCTCAGAGCTGGCAGGCTTTACCTGGGCTACCTAATGTGCTCTTAGAGATCAGGTACACTCCCAACCCCAGTTCATGTGATTCTGATATGATAATATTTTAATAACCCCATAAACACTATACATACTAAGTAAACAGCAAGCACTTCAGAAAAGAAAATAATTCATATAGTCATTGTTATAGCAAATTAATGGGTGGAAAACATTAAACATGACTTACCCAGGCAGGAGTTTGTCTTTGTAAACCTTAGCTTATCAGCATTCTGGGCCAAGGAGTACAATCTTTAGCAAACAGACTGTAATCCCTTCTGCCTAACAACAAGATAGCCCTTGCCTTGGCTCAATGAGGAAATTCACAGAGCAAATGTCTGGAGGAGAATGGGCTCGTGTGCTTTGTCAGGGATGTTTTATCCAGCTCTCATTCCTTTGCATTTACAGAAACTTTACAGCACAACATAGGAGCCCCCCACCCCTAGTTCGGCTCTTGACAAGCCCCATAGCAGGCACTCACAACAGACTTGTAGACTGAATGATTACATTTTAGAATCTGCTTGACTTATGTTCTTTCTAGACCTCCTAACAACAAAGGTTTCTTTGGAATTCATTCAAAACTAACCCCAAGCCAAAGTCCCAAACTAAACATATAGCAACAGATTCAATGGTGGTTCACGTAGGTATGGGGACTTCTCTGTCCCATCACTGTGTATACTGAGCTGGGTATTGCACCAAAAATTTAGATATTAACCTGTGCTCTGATGTTACTATGTGGGCAAAGCTCAAATTCTGCAACAGTTATATTTTTAAAACATTAAACCATGCTTTAAATGTGCTGCTGTTGGCCCCTGCTAGTTTAAGAAAGTCAAACTCTTTTGTAAAATAAAATGTTTCCTAATATAAACTTTTATTTTTTCATGTATCTAGTTTGTAAGTTTAAATTTTGGCAAATTACCTTCCTCATATCTGGATCCACTGTCATTATTGCTGATCATTCAGAACAGAAATTTAAGTGAGCAAATTTACAAAAGATAATCAAATAGAATAATTTGTAAGAAGATACAGAACTGGAAAAGGGGTTCCTAGTTATTCTCATACATTCCGCCAAAATTAAGAAGACAAAACAAAAAATTATGCAATTGTATTATTAAAATACACATTTATTGCGTTTAATCTCTACAAAATCACTACAAAGTAGATGAGGAAATTATTAATGTAACTATTTCACAGATGGAAAAAGTGAAATCCAAAGAGAGGTAAAACAAACAGAAAACTTCAGGTTATTTATCAGCATAGCTAAGACTGAGCCAGGCCTGGGGACTTCCAGTCCTGTGCTCTTTGGAGCTCCTCTACAGAGAAGAAGCCAAGTCCACTTACAGCAGTACCATTTATAACTTGAGCTGATTTCTGAAATCTCCATTTTAATGATCTTGAATGAGTAGAAGTTTAATCTATCAGCGGGAGAGAAATGTTTACTCAGGGAACCTTGATAAGAATAACATTATTGTAAGTCATTATAAACAGGTGGGCTTTACTTAAAAAAAAAACTCAGGTAATATATGATATGAGATATTACTCATGTAATTATCATCTTCAATATAAAAAAATGATATATGCCAAAACTTGTATCCTTATTTCAACCTTCGTGACAACTCAAGGTAATAGCATTCATATTTTATAGGTAAGAAATTGAGGCTGAGAGAAATTACTAAATTATCCAAGTTAACGTGGAAAATTCACCAGTGTCATCTCCCTCATTCTTGGCATTATGCCTAGAACAGGGAATGTTCTTGATGAATATGTTTGAATGAATGAATGGCTGAATAAGTGAATGAATGAAGTGATAAAGCTGTGGTTTGATTCAGCTGTGCTGCTTCTAAAGGTCTTATTTTTCCCCTATGCCTTACTCTTTACTTTCTAAATAAAAGTGTTGCTGGCTTCCCTCAAAGACAAAATGTCCTCCACAAGCATCTAAAATAATAATTAAGTCACGTATAAGTTTTCAGAACACAATCTGCTATGTAAAGTAAGAAAAGCCTGGACTGTGAGTTATACTCCACACTGGTGGCCCTCACTCCTGTCTCTCATCAGTCAGTTGCCTTATCTGGATATGGGTGACATTTAAGGCTGCTTGATTAGTGACTCACTCTGGGCCCCCTCTTCTTGGGCTCCTCTGACTCCACCACCACTCTCTCTGGGGTCTCTCTCTAACTCTCCAGGTTTCTACTTAAAACTTTCAGAGAAATACACCTGAGCATGTTCTGTCTATAGGTATCTGGACAGCTTCAAGAAGACCATTATTTCCAATAAGGAGACATGGCCAGTGTCAGGTGAATGCAACTCATTTTATCACACAAGGACAGAAAGGATGTTCACTTGCCATCACTATAACAAATACAGGAATGAGAAGCCCTTGACAAAATCATGAATGCGCAAAGGAAAACCAGGAGGTAATGTATGGCAGCATCGTCTTTAAAGGCAGGAGATTTTCTTCCATATCACTGGGCCCCTTGCTACAGTCAATTCACAGTAAGATAAGATCACAAACCAAGAGAAAATGGAAAGAGGGAAGGCAGGACACCACAACATGTTCAGCATTGACCTTCAGGTGGACAGTTCACGCTCCTGCAAACATGCCCAGCAGGTAACCCTGCCTCCTCCATATTTTCACCAAAGCTTCTCAAATCTATTATTGTAAAGCACAACGATTCCACAGACTCTTTGACTCCATTTTCTAACCCCACATGTTGTCAGGAGATAAAGAACCCAGCATGTAGGAAAGGCTCATGTGAGGGTGAGCAACTACAAAAATCCTGGAGAGGCACACAGGAACACAATGCACAGGTAAGAAGAAGAGGAAAGAAATGTTCTTGTAGAACCCCAGCCCAGTGGAAGAAAAGCCAGAGACAGTGGATTATAGGTAGATAAATTCATAGCACAAAATTGCATTCTCTAAGGCCTTTCAGCCTAAAACTCTGCTCTGCAAAATCTTTGTACCCCCTAACAGCCTAAAACCACAAACTACCCCAGCATCATCATGAATTCAGTTCTCTCCAGGTAGAAGGAAGCAGCAATGCAATCTGGTGTTTGCACAGAAAACACAGCAGCAGAGAGAAGAGGGGAGGTACACACCAGAACACCTGCTCAGAGACACCACCTGAGAAACAGTCACACACTCACAGGATGGAAACATCTGCGTGCAGCTCCACATTCCAGGAACCTGGAATTGTAGCATGGGGGAACCTAGAGAGAGAAGCAGGGTGGGGAGTCAGAAATCAAATGATTCAGATAATGTGGTAGGAGGTGCTAAAAATAAAGACACAGAGGTTAGGGAAGGAGCAGGAATTTGGGACACGCTGTTTGGGTAGATTTCAGTGCAAATGATAAATGTGGCTCTTCTGGAAAAAAAAAATCAGCACCCTGTGCTCTATGAAACATTAGAATGTACACAGAGACCCCCAGTTTACTGCTAAATGATTAGATTGCTTGCCCCACGTCACAGATTGTAAGCAGGAGCAGGAAAACCCAGGTGTCTCTGACCAGGGCCATGCTGGTTCCTCTACCCAACACCTGAACTCTTGGCAGCAATTACAGTAACAATTAGTGTCTCACCCCTGGAAAGTTCTTCTCCCTTGGCCTCTATAACTCCTCTCTGTTGGGGTTCTCCTATCCCTCTTCCCAGTCCTCTCCAGCATCCTTCTCTGTTTATCTCTGACACGTTCCCCATGCCTTCATTTTACCCCTCATGAATATTACCTAGAGAGTTATAATTCACCCTAGAGGATCTACCTCATTCTCTTCTGCTTATACCTACGTGCTGGTAACCTCTAAACTTCTATATACAATCAAACCCTTTCCTTAGCCCTAGACCCACATAACTAACACCAGTTTTTACATCACCACAGGTAGCACAAGCAATACTTACCAAAGCAGGCTCCTGCATGGCTCGGACAGCCAAGCCGACAAGCCAGTCTGCATTCCCAGAGGCTACCCCTTCCTTGTTTACTCCCAGCTGCATGGGATGTGCGTTTGATCTCCCATTATTTTCAAAGCATAATGTTGATGTAGTTCTTACCTTATAGCAGCACATTTTAGTTGTCTGTTTACTACTCTCCCCAATGGACTGGGATCTGTTCAAGAATTGAAAATATCTAATTCATGTGGCTGCAGATAGAAAGTAGGCAGTTAAAATTTTTTGAATGAATAAATGCAGAGCCTAGTCCAGTTAGAGGTCACAGCAGGTCACACAAGCCAGGAGTCATTCTAAATGCTTCCTTTCTCTCACTCTCAGTTCCGATTAGTTTCCAAGCTATATACTTAGTTACCCCCTACATAACTTTCGAACATGCTGTAC
>RJWJ010008782.1:0-52197 GCA_004363605.1 Indri indri
TAAGTAAATCAAATAGGCATTAATGAAGAAAAATATAAAAAAGAATAAAAAACTAAGGTTACAAAACAGGCAACTGCTTTCAAATAATATATTTGTCCTGTATCATATTTCACATCCTACTCTTTAAAATTTCTTTCACTTTTTGGTTGAGTATGTGGGGCTCGAATTTCCTTTTGTTTAAGGCTGTAACTTTCTTTTCTTTGTCCGTTCTCTGTAATACTGTGTCTTCTTTATTTATCAATGACAATCATCAGAGCTTTTATTCCAAAGCCAGTTCCAGAAATCTCATTCCAAGATTCAGTCAGAATGAATGTACATATAAATACCAACACCACATTTTTTGGTGCTATGTGTATTATTAAATACTTATAGAATTTTAACTATGACCCATTTTAATCTTCTTTGAAGCTCATTGTAGACATGATGTTTGATTCTTAGTAATTTGGAGGGACTCACTGGAAATTAAAGAAAAATAAAGCTTGCTTTCATTATAAGAGATAATAAGAGTTGCAAGAATAGCAAGGCAAAGACCAGGATGTCATGCACAAAATGCTAGGTTGTAATTTCTTGTAGGTAAAAATGGTCAAGGAAATGGGCAAATTGGTTGCACTGTGTTAAAGAGATGACCTGAATCGTGCCTGACAGCCTTGCTTAAAATATAAATTGAGCCGACAGTGTGAAAATAGGAAAGTGCCTGTGAGGGGTATGGCTGAGGCCATGAGAACATATTAAATGGATGAAAGTTCAACAAACTATTTAAACAAAGAAAATAGGCTGTATCTGGTAAATTCCTTCCCCAGTAGGTAAGAAATAGTTTCAACTATCATGTAAAGCATAAGATAGGAACACTGACATAGAATGTACAGGCTCTCAAATCAGTAAACTCACATGGCTTTAGTAAAAATATTTCTAAATTTTAATAAGGAAAATAACAAACTGGAAAAAATATGCTTAAAATACAGTGACAGCTAAGGAATTGTTTTTCACATATAAAGAACTCATAAAAATCAATATATTAATATAGCATACATCAAATGGAGATTCATAGAAGAAAATGTGCAAATAGCACAGAAACATCTAGAATTCAGAATCACCAATAAAAAAAGAAAGCAACTTTAAATAACATTTTAATGTATCTTTTTTATTTTAATTTTTATTTTATTTCAGAATATTATGGGGGCACACACATTTTGGTTACATAATTTGCTCTTATACAGTTTGAGTCAAAGTTATAAGTGTGCCTTTCACCCAGATAGCATGCATTATACCCATCAAGTGTGAATTTACCCATCCCCTCCTCCCCTCTCCCACCTACTTGGTTTCCATTGAGTTTTTACTTCCATAATGTATCATTTTAAATGCCAGTTTGTGTTTTTTAATTTAATTTATGATGTTTTTACGTGACTAAAGTGTTTTATTTTTATGTATTTTTAACTGTCACTTTAATTATGTCTGTCTTAAGATAATTTATATACAAAACTTATTTCACCTCAATATCATTGATTCTTCTATGTTTTCTTCCAATTCTCTTTTGCATACACATTTCAAGTCAAGATTAAGATATTTTGACTCTCCTGCCCCACAAATAAACAAACCCTTTAAAATTTGAATTCAAGAACAAAAAATCCTCTCATGGGAAAATAACTTTGCCAAAATATGTGAAAAAAATGATCTCTTACTAAGAATAAAGGGAATAGTTGATGGGTGTCAATGATTATTGACAATGACATTCAATTAAGACAAACGTTTCAATCCTGATGTTCTCCTCGCATGTATATACACACCCCGTGCAAATGCGTCTTGACATGCTGAAGGTCATGATTCAAGTGACAGGTGTAAGAACATAGTTCTCAAAGTCACAAACACTAGAGTGAAATACACACATTATAAGGCTCAGTTAATTTGCTAATGACTGGTTTCACTTGATTGTTTGAACACAGTGAACAAGAAAATTTATGGCATGTAGAGCAGAGAAGAAATCTAAGGTAAAGCCTTTTTATTCACACACCTTTCAACGTTGCTAAATTTAGGGAAAAAGTTTACATCCTGATGAGTCCAACTTCAAGACATGAGAAAGTTACCCAATTCTAACTGTTTCATTAGAATAATCTTGGTCAGTAATAAAAGGAAGGTGAATTTTTTTGGCTATCTTCTCTTCACTGTATTATCTTTTTTTTTTAATTTATCATAAGCCTGTACACTCTTATTCTATACAGTAACAATTTAATAAATTCATCCAGAGATATTAAGGTCACTCTGTAGTACTCTGACTTTCTAGAAGGGTTCATAATAGAAAAAAAAAAGAGAGATTAACATTAATACATATGAATGATTTTCCATTAGTGGAATTTAGATACTTTAGGCTAGATATAAAAATATATTCTAAAATGGATGTATTTTCATTTGATGAAATGATGGTCCATCCCCAACCCTGCTAAGCCTCCTGTTTCCAACTCAGTAAATGGTCATCAGCTTAGAGGTGTAAAACCCCTCAGTACAAGGCTTCTTTTTATGATATCAAAAGGGGACAAACATTATAGGCCATAATTTGATAAATTTAATAAAACCAAGCTTTTTATTTTGTGTCCACCTAATTAAAGCATCAACTAATCATAGTAGAGGAAGGTTTTTTTTTTTTTTTTTAAATCTAATTAAGTTTGCACAAAGCCTTCTAAGAGAATTTATGATCCACAAAATATTGGTGGAGTAGCAAGCAATTTGGCAGCATTTCTAATTGTTTTCCAAAGATCTTTTTACCCAAGTGATTAAGAAATATTTTGTTTGGTACACTGTCCCCATTTCTGTGGCCAGGTGTAATAATCTCTGAAAATTTCATGGATTAATCATGGCTTCAATTAGATAAAGGTTCATTTTAAGACTTAGAATTGTAAGTGCCTCAGAGTAATAATGTTAAGCTCAATATTGTATAAGTATATGGTATACTTTTATATAATATATAAGTATACATTAGTATATAGGAGTTTACTTTTGGAATTTTGTGGGTGTCTGTGTGTGTGTGCCTGTATGTGTATACTACTTTCTCTTTTGACCCCCACAATAGCTCTTTGGTATGGGCAGGTAGAATATTTGGTTATTTCTTTTGCTATGGAGAAGCTTTTTAATTTAATTAAGTCTTATTTGCCTATTTTTATTTTTCTTGCATTTGCTTTTGGGATCTTAGTCATAAATTCTTTGTCTAGGCCAATGTCCAGAAGAGTTTTTCCTAGGTTTTCTTCTATTATTCTTATTGTTTCAGGCCTTCCATTTAAGTCTTTAATCTAGCTTGAGTTGATTTTGGTTATTCTAGCTAGCGGATTATCAATTTTGTTTATCTTTTCAAAGAACCAACTTTTCATTTCGTCGATCCTATTGTTTTTTTTCTCTATTTCATGTAGTTCTCTGATCATTTATAATGGTAGGATATAAATTCGGGGGTTGGCGGGATTTTTTTTTTTTTTTCAGCACTTTGAAAATTTCATACTGGCCTGTAAGGTTTCTACTAAGAAGGCTGAATTTAGACTTATGGGGTTTCCTTTATAGGTGATTAGACACTTTCTTCTTGCTAATTTTAAAATTCTTGATTTTACTTCAACTTTAGTCATTCTGATTATAATATTCCATGGTGAACTCCTTCGTGCAATGTATTTGCTTGGGATTGTTGGGTCTCCTGTATTTGAAGGTCTAACTCACTTGATAGTTCTGGAGGGTTTTCATTGAGTATTGCCTTAAATAAACTTTTCGAGCTCTCTTCCCCCTCAAAATACCAATAATTTGTAAGTTTGGTCATTTTACATGGTGCCAGATGTCTCCAAAGTCTCTGCTCATTCTTTTTTATTCTTTTTCCTTATTTTCATCTGACTGAATTATTTCAAAAGATGTCTCTTCAGGTTCTGAGATTCTTTCTTCTGCTTAGTCAAGTCTATTCTTAAAACTTTAGAATGTGTTTGGTATTTCCTCCAATTATTTTTTTCAGCCGCAGAATTTCTGTGTTTTTTAAAATAATATCTATATCCTTGGTAAGTTTCTCATACATATATTGAATTTATTTTATGATTTTCTTGTATTGGGTTTCAGAGTTCTCTTCTATCTCCTTGGGTTTCTTTAAAATCAATATTTGGAATGCTTTATCTGGCATTATAAGAAATTCTTTTATTGGGATCCATTGCTATACAATAGTTGTCTGTTGGTGGTGTCACATTTCCTTGCTTTTTCATGTTTCCTGTTTCCTCCCATTGATATCTGCACATCTGGTGCAGTATTTGCTTCTTCTATTTGCTTTGAAATTAATTTCAAAGAGGAGAATTTTTTCCTGAAGATGTATATAAGTTGTTGGTTGAGTAGAACACTTGGGCTTTGATTTTCGTACTTGCAGTAGTGTGATCTTTGTATGATTTCTTAGGCAGTATGCAGGGTCGGTAGGATTAGTGATTTCCTTAATGGCTTTGGGAATAGTTGTCAGTTGAGGCTGTGGTAAAGTTTTGCTGGGGACTTGAACATCAGCTTAGCCAGTCTTTAGGCCCCAGTGGTGGAAGAAGTAGGCTGAGTATGCCTGATTTTAGGCCTCAGAGCAGCTTAGACTGATAATGATGTTAACGTGTCCTGAGGGGCCAATTTTTGGATCTTCAGGTAGCTTGCTCAGAAGCTAGTAGTTGGAGCAAGGGGATGGGTGTATGGGCAGGTTCTCAGGCCCTGAGCAGCTGGTGTTATGTGGGAGATGGCAGTAGCAGTGGTGGAGCCACCCACTAGGACTCAAGTGGTCCACGTTGGTGTTACTAGTAGCTGCAGTGGGATTGCAACCAAAGAGGGATGGGCTCCTTCGAGGTAAGTGGCGTGGGTATGAAACTCCGAGAAATGTCATCCACTCATGTCTCAGTCTTACAGGAGCCCATAGCAGGACAGTGGGAATCGTCTCAGGTATATGTAGGAGACACTGGGCTCCCTTATCCTTCCTCAGCTGGGCAGGGCTATAGCTGCATCCACCCAAATTTGGCCCAAAGGTGGGGCACTGCCCAGCTTCAAATTCCAAAAATGGTACCTTGGGCCTGTCACCAGAGGGGGTGGGGTTCTTCACAGGCATGCTGAACTGGCAGGAAACTATGGAGACTGTAGTTCACTTGAGTCTTGGTTCCACAGTAGCCAGTTTCAGGATAGTGGGCACCATCCCAGATGCATGCTGGAAAGGCTGGTTTCCCTGTCCCTCCCCAGCCAGGTAGTGGCTTCAGCCATGTCAGCCCAAACTCAGCCTGAGGGTGGGGCACAGCCCCATGTCAAACTCTCAAAATGGCACCTGGGATCTGAGACTAGAAAGGCTGGGGCCTCACCCAAACAGGCAGTGTGGGTGAGAAACTGTGAAAAATGCTGTCTGCCCATACTTCGGTCTGAACAGCAGCCCACAGTAGTGCAATGGAGACCTTCCCAGGGGTGCATGGGAATACATGGGCTCCTCTATCCCTCCTTGGAGTTGCACAGTAGCTATAGGTGTGTGGTGATTCCCTGGTATTGGTTCTCAGAATGGCACCCAGCTCAAGCTTCTCCAGGTTCAGATGCCTGTGGGATTCCACATGGCTTCCCTTTCTGGAGCAATGTATCTGTGCAATCTCCAAGCAGCTCCCTATGTTAGTCCTGAGACCTGCGTGGGTCAAGAGGGTTCTATTATAGCCAAGATCATAAAATCTAGTCTTAGAGAGGGGACACCTGGGGACTTCTGTCTTACTATTTCCCCACTTACGGGAGCTTCTTTTGGCTGTTAGCCAGTCCCCCACTGGGCAAGTTGTCCTGAACCCTCTCTTTACTCACTTTTGCTGCTTCCCATCATTTCTCTGGTGAATCCTAGCATTCTTTCCTAGACAATCTATTTAAAATGTGAGAATTTGCTTGCTATTCTGGTTTCGCTCCAAAAGGAGGCACACACCACCTGTGTCTAGTAGGCCATCTTGATCCTATTTCCTGGTCATATCTTATATAGACTTAATGGTGAATTGAAGGCTTGATTTCTAATGTGGGGTACTTAGCATTTATAAAAATATGTATTTATGTCACCTGCTTTTCATAGTCATCAAATAAGTTATGCATGTTTTATTCTCACTGTTTTACCAAAATGTGGTTTTCATTCATGTTCACAGTCAGTTAATATGGCTTTGGAAAAAGTGGTTTCATTTCAAATAACTTATTTTCAGGGTTTCAAAATGATGGATAAAATCTCAAGTAGAAGAAATAAAGATCTAAGAATAGGAAAGACAAATATTTAAATTTTTTTTTAATTTTAATATTTCTTAATATTTTACCAAAAGTGACACCAGAAAAAGTATACAAGTGTTACAAAGAATTCTAACTTGTATTCCCCTCTCCAGATTTGAAGTAATTAAAATGATTATAGTAACTTAAATGTGAAATTTAAAAATTACTCTCCCAGAATTATTTTCGATTTAAAAATAGAAACAATATCCATAAAAGATTTAGCAACTTCAGTGTTCCAGCTTACCTAGAGAAATTTTAGTTAAATGCTTTGCTTAAGCCCTGTTGGCTGAGTATTTTTATATATAACTCATACTTTTATCCAACTCCTCTTCATTCTCTCCCTCATGTTATGTCTTACATGATTATCTCCCACACTAAATTATAAGTTTCATTAAGGACAGGGATTGTCTTTTTAATGTTAGATTGTCAGCTTTTCCACCAACACTCCCAAGTCCCAGGACTGGCAAAATGCTTTGCATAACAGCTCTCTCTTTATATATTACTGTTAGCACAAAAATAAAATCTGAAAGTTTAAAATATCATTTGCATAGGGTTTTGTTTTAATATCATCATTCCTTTTTGCCCTTGAAACATTTATGTAACATACAGTATAACAAGCAACTAATCATTATTAAATCAAAGGGCATTCATTATAATCATTCCAATATAGACATTATATACTATTCTGTATGCATGCCCTTGTAAGTTGACTTAATTTTATGCTCTTAAAGTGATTAA
Source organism: Indri indri (assembly GCA_004363605.1). Taxonomy (NCBI): domain Eukaryota; kingdom Metazoa; phylum Chordata; class Mammalia; order Primates; family Indriidae; genus Indri; species Indri indri. Next base: position 6,976 of record RJWJ010008782.1, read on the forward strand.
CAGAAAAATGCTTTGGTATATACAAATTCAACTCCTTTCCTGTCAATAACACATTTGATTGCACATATCCTAAAGGGAGATTATGATGGACAAAATAGATGTACTTTTTGACACCTGTAATCTGCACTTAGCCCAGTGTGATCTGTAATCTTGAGGGATTCTCAAAGGAAGGAAGACCTTTCATTTAGCTCGATATATCTAATCGTGTAAAATTGTTTTTCACTAAATATGGATTATTGCACTGAGGTTTTGAAATGCTATTGAGTGTCTGAAATGATCAGTACCTTGACTGATGTCACTCAGCAGGTGAGCAACAGAGCCGAGAGTTAAGCTTAGGTAAAGTGATGGCAAAGCCTGTCCTCTAAAACAGACCTCTAAAGTGTCTCAAAGAAAAATAGTAACATTACTGGAAAACTCTATGATTCCATTTCTATTAGAAAAGAGAAAATAAATTTTGCATGTGTTTATTTTTAACAGATGTTAAGTTTGTTGTGTAATAAGTATATATAATTCCACAGTTAAAAATTACATTGCCCACAATATTTGCCTTACACATTATTGAACTAGGATGGTTCTTACTGTTAAATCAGGGATAGTTTCCCTTCTATGCCAGATTTGTCTCATAGATTAATTCCGCCAAAGCAGGGACTTCTAGGTCTATGAGGCAATAGGACCCAGCCTTAGAAACAGCTTTCTCACTCATAGGTTGCTGTGGCTACCTGCTAAAGAGTCATCCAGCGGCACATTCGGACATTGAAAAGTTCTGGACACTAACATAGTATCTCCAAATTTCAAAGGACAATAAAAACACAGGGTTGGTGTATTAAACATCTTCATGTGTCTTGCTGTGAGAAAATCATCTTGGAATCTATTGAGTCTCTGTTTTCTTTTCCCTCTCTTTCTCTCCTCCGCCTTGTTCCTTACTTCTTGTTTTCCCTCCCTCACCATCTACAACCCTTTCTGTCTCATTTCTTCTCTCCCTAGCTTCCAGATATTTTTTTCTATTTATTTTCCTTCACTATTATAGTTCAACAGTCCTTATTACTTTAAGAGGTAGAAGAATTGAATACATTCTGTTCCATTTCTAGAAAAAGACATAAGCACAAATTTTAATACATGCATTTTTTGGCCCTTGATTGCTAAAATTCCTTGAAAATTAGTCCTTGGAGTAGAAAAGAAAATGCCCTGTAATCTTTAAATGTGTATACTATTTTCCAAACATAATTGATACAAATGCTTTACATTTATTTGTGTTATAGAGTCAAAGTTTTAAATGGTTTTCAAAAGAGTACATTGAATAAGAGGTGCTACAATCGGTCTGATACTGTATGTATCTGTTATAGTTATCTAGTGTTGTGTAATACATCACAGTGGATTTTTAAAAATTATCAAGTTATCATCACTCTTCAGTTCTGTAAGTCAGTGATTCAGGCAAGGCAATCAGGGACCACTTATCTCTCCTCTGTGATGACAAGGCATGAAGACTTGAGGCTGCAGTCATCTGAGAACTCTTTTTACTCACATGTCTGTCTTGAGGCTTATGCTTCTAGGGATCTTAGATCTTCTCCATACATTTATACCTCTCCAAGAGGCCTGTCCTTCCTTGTTGTCTCTTCAGGCTTCTTCCCAGCAGGTGGCTGAATGCAAAGGTCAACATCCAGACAGGGAGCCAGGAGGAGCCACATCACCATTCACGACCCAGCCTCAGAACACACACAATATCCTACTCATCATGTGTTCTTGGTTGAGGTGATCACAAGTCCCACCCAAGTTCAAGGAGAAGGCAAATGGATTTTGCCTCTTGCTGGGAAGTGGCGAGGTTCTAGAGGAGCATAATGGGACCAGAAAGATTGCTGTGCCATTTTTGGAAAATACAATGTGTCAGAGGATTGTTTTATGGTCTCCATGTCTATATAAACCATACACAGCAATATGTTAACAAGTTTTTTCTTTGAAATGGGGGAATTTACACTTGAATTTACTTTTTTTGTATTTTACTATATGTTTCAAATATTCATTCAGAGATACGGATCATGAATTACCTTAGTAAGAGAAAAAGAAAAAGAGACAACAGTATATGCTTCCTTTTCCTCTTTAAGGTACAAGAAAAGAAAAACAAGCAGGTGAAGCTCAGGATGAAGAAAGCGGTCCTTGCAACAACTGCGTATCAGTCTCTCGTTGCATCTGTCTTAGTTTCACCTTGTATGGCTGCCAGGATCAGCCCAGCTTCCTTCGTAACCACGGGCTCAAATGTTTCCAAAGTATCTGATGCATTATTTCACACATATCCATCTCTGCCTTCATGCTCAGGGAGGGGAAAGAGGGAAGATTCCAAAAGTAAAGATTCTGGAAGTAAGCACAAAATCTAGGCTACCCCTTGATAGTTTCTACCAAGATATCAATATCTCAGAAAAATTTTGGAAACATTATGGAGAATAAATATGTGCAAAAACATCAAACGCAAAATGTACTAACCTACCTTTCCATTATTTTTAGTCATCTAATAATACTTTAAAGTTTTTTTAAATCTATTTTTTTGTTTTAAAAATTTTTATGCCTTTGAAATCTCTGATCATTCTCATGACTTACATAAAGATGCAACATATCTTCTAATTTTTTATAGCTTGAAATTGATAATTCAATAATAAGAATGATGCCAAATGTTAGTATCCATTAACATATAGTACTTTCCTATGTAGAAAATGTTTTCATGTACATATGCAAGTATTTTTTAATTTCATAAACTCTGCCATGAAGAAAGCAGTCCAAGGTAAACCTTTTTTAGTCTTCAGGGAAGGGAAAAATAAAACCTTAAATGACTTGCCCAGGTTATAAGTAGATAAAACTAAAAAAAAAAAAATCCAACAAAATAAAACCCCCAAAACAAAAAACGGCCAAGGCCCTCTAATTTCCTTTGCAGTGGTAAAGGAAAAGGGATTATTTTCCCCTAAAAATAGTTTTGTTTCCCCTCTTTGTTCAAGGTGTAATGGGCAGGGTAGAAAGCATAGAAGGCGGTATGTTTTTACACATTCTAGAAGCATAATCCCAAGAAGAAATACTCTTGAGAGGGTACCTTAATGTCATTCCTCTTGTTATGCTTGTCAGTAACATTAAAAAGTCTTAGTTTTCCAGTCTCATGCTTGACTGAGTCTAAGAACGTTGGAATGTGAACATGTGTCCTATATCCATATAACTGTCTCCCTCATACTCTTTGCACTTTGGTATAAGGCAAAACAACCCGTATTAGCGAAGATTGATTCAGGTCGATATTGCCAGTGGAAACTTGACAGACTGCTTAAACTACTTCTCACCTTCAAAACTCCCCTTGCCGAGAGGGTGGTGCCCTTGGATCACTGATTAACCATAATCATTATTAGTGTAGCGTTTGCTTTAAAACTGTTTCTAAGCTTACCAGTTATTTTCAGGTTCTGTGTTCCCCTTCTCCTGCCCACTTGATTGGTTTTAAATTGCAACCGTGGACTACAGCTTTCTATAGCACTTACTCATGACTGCTCCAGCTTTCAACTTTCTCTTTCCATTCAAACAGCTAAATTGGAAGTGTATAGTGCTTGATTTATATTTAGATGTATTTTTTAAATGAAGAGTTAAAAGTTAAAATTCTGTACAGCTGCAGGAAACATTATTGAAAGTCCTTTAAAACCATTATGCAGACTCACTCAAATGGCTGCTACAAATGTACATTATAAAATTGTCCTTTTAGCAGTTAGTGTTTCATTTGAATTCGTACTATTTTCCCTTGCTATTGTCAGTATTTAATGGTAATCATTTAGTATCATAAAGCTAGGCATGTTTCTCTACATAAGAATAATAATGGCACATATAGAAAAATAAGTGGGCAAGGAAGGAAATTTAAAAATACAGTGGAGGATTAAGGTCAGGGAGTGCATCAAAATTAGTTTGCAACAACATTGGAACAAACTGGCTCAAACAATAAGTACATTTATCATTTTAAGAAATTGGAAGTCCATGCAGCATGTAGGATTCAGGGTTGATCACGTAGTGCCTTAGGGATGACATCATGGGTCCAGATTCTTCCTCTCATCTCTTTCACCTTCAGCATCGGTTTCATTCAGGGCTGGTTCACTTTGTGGATGTAAAAAAGGTAATGGGTATTGTTTCTCATATTCCACAAGAAAGGGGGTAATTAAGGTGTGGAGGTGGGAGAAAGCCTGAGAGGGAGAAGAGAAGGGTTGGGGAAGAGAGAAGAGTGAGGTAGAAGAGGTGGAGAGATGGGGAAAGGGAGAGACAGAAAACAGAGAGGATCTTTCAGAAATTACTCTCATTGGACCAATAACTCTCAGCTACAGAAGGTGAGTGCATGAGTACTTCTGTACTGATTAGCACAATCAGACATTTTAAACAATCATAGGAGAGAATGATGGCAAACGCTTATTGGAATAGACCATCAGAAAAAGACTTTTCCCTAGAGCTGAGAGTTAACTCAGCTTTTCACAAGTCTCTTGGAATCCAAGAAACACAGTGGAGTCTTGAACAAGTTTAGCATTCTTTTAGAAATAAAGATGAAGAAATAAATATTGCGTAGGAATCCACTAGTGTCTGCTACGTATAGGCAGGATTAGAAATCATGAAGTAAAAATTAACAACATGCAGAAGAACTTGGAGTTTTTAATAGTCAATTCATGTTTCATTTATTACTATCTCATTAGAAAGAACTCAAATAAATTATAGAATTATATAAGAGAAGTGAGTATATTTTAAATCACTATAACAGACATTCTTGTTTCTTCTTTTCTCTTATTGAGACCCTTGGAGGAACTGTTGCAATTTACTAATTTTATTGAAAGAGAAAATGAGAACATTTCCTTTCCCTCCGGGAAGGATTGCAACTAGTTTATTATTATTTCCCCTTTCTATTATATGAAATAACAATTCCAATATTGTCACAGTATAAGTGTATTAATTCATTTAACCCACACTTAGTAAATGCCTGCTATGGCCTGTGTGTAATAAGTAATTGTCTTAAAAACTACAAAAATGAGGCCAAAAGGAATTTGGTCCTGGATCTGTTTATGGTGTGAATAAATCTAGTGCAAGTTAGAAAATGTGTGTCATTAGAGAAATACAGATAGAGAGTAATGGCAAATGAGTCTCTTTCCATGGAAGATTATCTGTTATGTGAATTTTCCAAAGCAAATCGCTCCAGTTCTTGGAGAAATGATTACTAGTTCTTCTTACTTTATCATCACTTGTGTCATTATCAGCAGCTCTGCTCACTCTTATCATATGCCAGCTTTACCTGCTTAGGAGTCACAATAGAAGGACTTTTACAACAAAGCATTTAATTACTTCTTTGCCTCTGAGGATGTTATGAGCTAAGATATTAAGCTAAGATGGTGCCTATGTGCTCAGCCTCAAAAACAGTCCTCATCCCTACTTTACCAATAACCTCTGAAATAAATAATATAGTGTCTTAATGTGGTAAAGTGATCCGAATCACTATTTTAGGACTTAGCCAGTGATTTTTTTGTTGTTTAAAATTCTGATATTGCGTATTCCAAAATAGCTGGAAAAGTGATTTTTTAAAGATCCACAACTGTCCTAAATAGCCCAAAGTTTAGACTAAACTAACTCAAAATTTTGACAAGAATTACTCATGAATTTTTATATCCCTATATGCTACTTTGGACTAGTGTAGGCGATTAAGATACACAGCCACAGACTGAAATTCTCGGAGGGGACGTGATCAATAGCATGGTAGTTAATGAAGGTGGGTACTTTTTCAGCTACTTCAAATTGAGATCATTTTGAATGTTACTTTGATTATTTTATTTGAAGCACTATAAAATCACAGAAAGGAGAAAAACGATTTGATCTTTAGTCCCAATTCTACCAATAACTAGCTGTATTACATTTATCATTGTATTTGTTATCTGTCTGAATTTTTTCATCTGTAAAATGAGAGGGTTGAACCACTCAATTCCTAATATCCTCCTTTCATGTGTAAATTCTATAGTGAAATGTTAGAACATTATAATATATAAAAATAGATCACAAAACTAAGTGTAAAAATTATGTTCACATTATTTTTATTTATCTGCATAGGAATTTCCATATATTAATATGAGTAATTGAGAGTTGGCAGCTTTCAGTTTGGCTATAATAATGTATTTACGTAGGAGGAAATTAACTGGTTTTCAGCTTTTTCAATGTGTCAGAAACTGGGAGCGTTGCCTGCAGGATGTCATTTAATTTTCAAAGTAACCCTTCACGGTAGACATTGCAATCTCATATGCAGTGAAGAAGAACAATAAAGGAAAGAGTAAAAATTATTTGTCCAAGTCATGCAACCAACAAATAGTGGAGGTAGCAAATGAAGCCAGGTCTGTCTATGCCTATTTCCTTACATTCAAATAATTCTGCATAGTTTATCAAGAAGGCCCTGTTCAACATGCAATACATTTCAAAGGAAGTTTTTTTAAAGAGTATCTATTCTTAGAGTCATATATTTATAAATCATAGAAAATAGGTACCCTGCTAGAGGTTGAACAGTTTTAGATTGCCAAAACATTTTAAGGAGGGTAGGTTTAGACAGTGTGGAATAATCAGTCTTCTCCTTCCTTTGTAGAAGTGATGGAAGAAATTTCTCCTCTCTGAGGCTCCGGAGAATGCTTTGAAGTGCTCTTCTGGGTATAATGGGGAAAATCTGGCCATAGCTTCCATTTATATAAAGAGAGTTTTTATTTTAAAAGCACTTTCACATGCATTATGTAAATATTCAGTAATGAATATTTAATCCAAAGGCATCTGAGCCTCATCTATATTTTTATGGGGCCATAATTTAAGCAACTTTTAGTCTCCCGATATCTCTGCCCTCTGAAGAACCCCACATATGACAGCCTGTTAAAAACCGGATTTAATAAATGTCCAATATCAATTCACCTTCTGTATAAATGAAGCACTTCATTTCAAAATACAGCTTATTACAAATAGTTTTTATAGAGTCAGGGGCAGCACTGTCGTACAATGGAAAGATGCACCGTAGGACACATGGAGCAACTTACTCTGTAGGGCTAAAAGTGCTCAAGATTAAAATTAAAACAATAAACTTCAGCTTAGATGTGCCTTCATTACTAAAGCATTGGGTCATTTACTTTAACAATGCCAGCTTACTTTCACTCTCACATTCTGTTTAATTAGTAAAGGAAGTAATATGCAAGAGCACACCTCATGGTGTCCCATTACCTTGGAGAAATGCTTTTTTCTCTGCCTAAAAATAACATGTCCAACTCATATACTCTCTGTTGAATGAAAAGGTGTTTCAAGGGAAAGACACCACACATAGGCCAGAATAAAATAATTCCCAACTTCTAAAAGGAATGTACTTGAAATGAGAATAAAACATGTATGGCATGTATTTCATATTTTATATGTAACGTATTGAAAAATACATGGTCTGAAACAGTTATATGAAAGTAATGTCCAAAAATACTGATCAGGTGGTGAAGGAAATCTGAAGAAAAATATTCAATAATTTTTTATTATAAATAAAAGAAGTAATCATCCAAGCTTTATTATACATTGTTCAAATTGCCATATAATAATACTAAAGTCAAACCCTTACAAAAGGTATATTTACAGTTATAGTATTTTTATCCTGTGATTTTCCTTGAAATAACAGAAACAGTACATGTCCAGTCTGATAAACTGTCAGATTAGTTCATACCAGTGTATGTAACAATTTAGCATATATTTTACTTACAAGTATTTTGAAATCGTAGTGGAAAGGAAACTCACATTTATTATATGTATTTACCAAACTCCTGGCATGAACCAGCAGGACTAGCAGTTATTATACATACTTTTTAAAATAAATAATCCTAGGGATAGTATACAATTTATTTGTGTTAACACAGTAGAGAATCTAAACAGTACATTGTATAAGCAGAACTCGTTAAGTGTAATCATAAAGCAAGTTTCTTTTCTTTTCTTTTTATTTATTCCAATGTGAACTTTTCCCTTTGCCTGTGGATCATAACACAGATAGTCCCATAACTTATCACACATAGGTGATAAAGAGTTCCATGATCATGATTCAGCAAGCAAACTCCCTTCCACAGAAGTTGGAATGTGCAGTCCAATTCAGTTTAATCTTTCCTCTTCCCTCAGCTGTAGTCTGTTTTATGCAGGAAGCCGAAGGCCAGGGATGGGGCTTGGTTGATGTCTTTCTCTACTGTTTATCCCTCAGATAGCTAATCTAGTATCTTGGTCCCTTTGGTTTTGTAGTATCAGGTGAGAGAAGAAAAGGAAACAGAAAGGTACTAGATTTCCACTTTCATAAGATGGCTTTGCACTCTCTGGGTCTCACAGGTGTGTGTGTGTGTGTGTGTGTGTGTGTATACACACACACACATATGTATATATATATATATATATATATATATATATGCATTTTTTTTTTTTTTTGAGACAGAGTGTCACTTTGCTGCCCCGGCTAGAGTGCTATGGCATCAGCCTAGCTCACAGCAACCTCATACTCCTAGGCTCAAGCAATCCTTCTCGGTCAGCCTCCTGAGTAGCTGGGACTACAGGCATGTGCCGCCACGCCCAGCTAACTATATATTTTTAGTTGTCCAGCTAATTTCTTTCTATTTTTAGCAAAGACATGGTCTTGCCTCTTGCTCAGGCTGGTCTCGAACTCCTGAGCTCAAAGGATCCCCTGCCCCGGCCTCCCAGAGTGCTAGGATTACAGGCATGAGCCACCACGCCTGGCCCTCACAGGTATTTAAAGTTGATTTGCAGAAGAAAGAACCCCGCCCCCAATCACTGCTACCATTTGATTTCAGTCTATTGATACATTAGATGCACACATTTCTTACAATACAATCCATACCCTTTCTGCAGCTGCTATCGGAGATTCCAGTAATTGTTCTCTGTAGAGTCACCAGGTAAAGCTCATTCAGACATTTTGGTGCTTTTGATACAAAAGTGGCTAGCGGCAACATGCACTCATACTTTGCCTTTTCTGACGCTGATAACGCAAGCTGATGGCGGAGCAGCCCCTTTTCCTCAGCATGTCCTTAGCGGCACTCCAGCCTGCCACCCTCCGATTTCTCAAATTTGGTTCAGACTGCTGTCCATTGCATCACTACCCATCCCAAACATCGGGGGACACATGTTAAGTTCATTAAGTATTTTCTTGAAGCCCTACGTTTAACTTGAAAGGACAGGGAAGTAACTCTCATCCCTTCCCTCTTAGTCGGGGGTCGAAGGTGGCTGGGAGACTAAACATCACACTGCATCTCTCTCCAGGAAAATCTCTATCTCTGCACGTGCTCCAATCTCCACTCTCTGGCAATTTTTTTTTTTTTATACCCTTGGTTTGAGTGAAAGTTTCAAGAGTCACCTACTTGATTTTCGGCCTCTGACTTTCACATTTTTCCAGGTTACATTCCTCCGGAATTAATTTCTACTGTCCTCACATCTGAGCCAAAAGTGAGATAAAAAGAATACCACTATAACACTCTGGTACGAGTGCTCCAGTACTTCCCTCTTTGCAGCTGCCTGTACAACGCTATGGAGAAGTTGCTTGGAAAAAAATGATAATACTAACTCTGATTTGGCCCACAGAGTATTAGGAAGAAGATATTTAGAAACAAATTACACATTGAGAAACACAACGGAATATTATTCATCCATTAAAAAAAAAAAGAAATCCTGTCATTTGCCACGACATGGATGGAAGTGGAGAACATTATGTTAAGTGAAACAAGCCAAGCACAGAAAGACAAATTTCACATGTTCTCACTCATATGTGGCGGCTAAAAATTAAAACAATTAATCTCATGGAGATAGAGAGTGGAATGATGGTTACCGGTGGCTGGGAAGGGTAATTGGGAGAAAGTGAAAAAGTAGGAGTGGTTAACAGGTATGAAAATACAGTCAGATATAATGAATAAGATCTAATATCTGATAGCACAACAGGGTGACTGTAGTGAACAATAAATTAGGATATACTTTAAAATAACTAAAAATATGGAACTGGAATGTTCCTAACACAAAGAAACAATAAATGCTTTAAGTGATGGATGCCTCAAGGACGCTGATATGATTATTACACATTGTATGCCTGTATCAAAACATCACATGAATCCCCATAAATACATATACCTAGTAGGTACTCATAATAATGAAAATTTATTTGTTTTAAAAAATCATCTCGATAGTTGACTTTTGGCAGATAAGCACTGACTACAGATTAAATTATTGCTCTAACTTCTGTATCAATGCTATCCAGCTAGGTCCTTCCCGTCAATGATACAACATCTCAACTAAATACATGCATTTTAATTTGCACTAAAATTTGCAAGAAAGACTTCAGTTGTTTCTACATGTTTTTATACAAAATACCAAATTAGAAATTTGAAATAAGAAATTAAAGCTATGTCATTGGAGAAATATCTGTATTTATAGCTAATTTTCAATTGTGTTCAGATGCTTTACACTGTATCAATACATTAGTATTGTTTCTTTTCTCAAGGATAGCAAAGACATAAAGAGGCAAAATTCAAGGGAATACTTTAATATTTTACATCATGAGAGAAAAATTATGTGTAAATATTTCTACAGAAAAGGTTGGATTTTAACCATGATCCTTTGGTCAAGATTTTATATTGATTATTCATTTTAGTATGAACAATCCACTCATGAAATGCTGTGTATAGGATATTGTGTTGTTGAGGAAATACTTCAGAAAATTGCCAATGGTATAGTCTAGAGAAGAGAGTAGAGGTGGAAAAATTTAAATAACTTTGGAGAGACATGACAGAAGAGTCACTAAAATATCTACTAGGATTAAGCTGAAAACTAAAAGAAATACAAGGAAGAGAAAATCTGCAACATGCTTCTGTATTCCATAGGAAAAAAATAAAACAAAATGCTATCAATGGCTACAGGATTTATAAATGTAGTACGGATTTCTTATGCTATTAGAGCCAAGGCATTTGTATCTTGGAATAGTCCAATCATATCCTTAAATTTCTAGTAAGAAACAAGCAAGTTTAAGATTCCAGTTAAATTATGTAATTTCTTTTTCAGGCTGAGTTTTGAAAGGCAGAATTGTATGACTCAGTTCCCCAACTTCTATTTCCTGGACAAATCTGTGTGATTGTATTCTCTAGGAAAACTCAACAGCCTGAGCTTATTAGAATCCTCACTCTGGCCCTGAAAGGAAAAGGAAGTACTGCCTATACTGCCTGGCTTAGTCTCTCACACAATCCGCCTTTCCATGATTGCAAGGTCAGCTACCCATTTCTTACTCCTGAATTGCAATCTCCACTCAGTTCAGGCTAGAAGCAGCAGAAGCTACTGTTAATTGAATGTTTATTATACACCAGATATTATGTAAACTGTTTAATGTGCATTTTCTAAATAAGATCCATTTAACACATTTAGAATTAGCCTTTATAATTCCCATTAATATGTAGGGGAAATCGAGAACAGAGAAGCTAAATTTCTTCCCCAAATTATTACAGCTTGTAAGCAAAAGAGTCAACAGGCAAATAAAGGATGCATTGACTCAAACACTCTTTTGTGCTATGTGATACTACCCCCCTAAATGACTTCATGTAAATGTGATATTGCATGGAATATACTAAGCTTGATACCAACCACATAGCCCAGAAACAGAACCCTTGCTTCTGACTCTTGAAATTAGATTTCCTTTTTTGTTATATGGTCAGGTGAGAAACAGCCTCCAGGTTTATTACCTTGCTATATTATCTTTCCAAAATAGCTTTTGTTTGTCCAATTTTTGCACTCTATATAAATAAATCTATGTGCATATATGCCTGCACACACACACACACACACATACACACACACAGAGACTCATACATAACTGATCATCTACTCTTGGTAAGCACTAAAATAAGCACTGATAATATAAACATGGGTAAGACAGGATTCCTGCATCTAAGAGCCTCATGTTTTAACATTGAAGGCAACATGGATTACAACACAATCAGGTAAATGCTGTGATAGAGAGATGAAAAAAAATTCTTTGGGTGGCATAAGGAGAGAATGATTTTTCTCCTCTGTGTGTAGGATTTGGAGAATGAAGTGGCATTTTTGCACAGCAGCCCTTTCCTCCAGCTTGTAATTTACATCACATTCAATCACATTCATTACTCCATCTTTATTACTTACTTATCCAAGTAATCCATTCATTTAAACAACTACTCCAGTAAGCATTCTTGCCTTCCCTCAGGTGTCTAATAAATATATTTGAATGACTAAGCAAATGGATGTTACTGTGGTTTGGTCTTGTGTGAGTAGGGGAATCCTAGAATGATCCAGTTACTAACATTAAAAAGCTTACCTTTAAGTAACAGCAAAACATAAGCAAACAACTAAAATCAATGAAGTGCTAAAGTGATAAATATCACAACTATTGTGATAAGTTGTATAAGAAATGAAAGTGAGTTTCCAGTTTTACGTCACAATGGTTTTCATTGAACTGCAAGGCTGTATTAAAATGAACACCCTCCTTTTTCACTGTCTTGATTCTTCTCTGCCACATAATCGATGATATAGCAAGCTTATTGCTATTCAGATAGGTACCAAAAATTAATGTTTGGAATCAGAGTCATTTCTCAAACGAGATTGAAAGAGGTTTGTAATGGCCATTACTTCATCAGCATTTAGCGGTTCTTCTGAAGGACGGGAGAGCATGGAAGAGACGAATCAGATTTAGGAAGAGCGGACATAAAAGAAAGGCCAAAGAAAAGGAATTTTTTTCATTATACTGTGGACTTTAATGGATCTCTGTTGTCAGTCTAATTTGTAAAGATCAATGGTTTCTCTTAAACTGCAGTCTGGGCTTCTCATCTCCTTTTAATTCATCTACTCAGCACATGCTTTCCATTTTGAAAGATAAGAGCATAAGGTAGTTTTCAGATGTTTTTACTAGTCTTTCCTTTCTTTGAGCTATTAAATAACCTAAAATGTGTATGGTAATGAAAACTTCTTATCAAGGAAGGATGTGAAAGCCATCAATTGAAATAATGTCAAAATATAAGCAAACTACAGAGTATCAGAGTGCATTTGTTTGTTAGTTGCCAAATGTGAAAGAAAAATGAGAAATGGAGTCAAATTTTTAAATTTCTCATTAGCTATAAAAAGCTACAATATTACTGACTCAATTTTCCCAATTTATCTAGATAGTCTTTGAGTCAAAAAGAAACTTAAACTTTTATGTACAAACATATTTTAGATATTTCCCAGGGTACATTAGTCATAATACATGCCATAGATGATATATCCCTTCTTTTTATTTTAGTTGTTCATATCTATTTATATATTTTTGTCCCTCTATTTCTATTTAAAAACCCCCTTTCCAAAAAAGTATGACATTACAAATTAATGCTATTTTATTGAAAGCCTTTAGAATATAGAATGTGTTCGAATATTTGGTCACAGATTCTAACATCTACTACATATAATATTGAAAATCACAGCCTGTAATATTAACAGTGAGACCCTAAAAAACCTTGAAAGATCCAAAGAAGAATCAATTACCTTTTGCATAATGTGCTATGAAGGTCAAGGAAGTTGGCTAATACATTTTAAAAGAGTTTTCAATAATATATTTTGAAATCAAAGGGTTTCCTGTTTGTCTCAGTTAAACTGAAATCTAATTGACCACAATTTTCCATTTCCCAAATATCTTAGTTAACTGACATTTGTTGCGTGCTTTACTTTCAGAGAATTTTGGGGGTCTAAGGCAAAAAGATCGTATGGCATGATGGAAAAGCATTGTGGCATGAGTCAAGCAGACCTGGATGTGAATCACGTTTGTGATGGATCTAGCCATTGCCAAAGTACAACAGAAGTGAACCTAAAAGAAAATACCTGCTCAAATGTTTTATTTTCCTATCATCTTGGCTTGCAATTAAAAGAACCCAACGATCTGATACCTAGGGCAATAAGCTTAAAGGCGTGTCACTAGGAGCCATATTGACACCTTCATTGCAGAAACTGATTGGACCTGTGTTCCCTGGGCAAAGAGCAAAGGTCTCCAAGACAACCAACCCAAATCAAAGCTTGAGTGGGACACAGGCTCATTCATCCTTTGCTTCTCATTTCCTATTCCTATTCTATTGTTCACCAATTAACTATCTCCTTTAAAAATAAATCATGAATAAGACATATGAGGTTAGTAAGTATGACATGTCCGATTTCCTTAAGTACTCAATTTGACAGTTGATATCTCCAATATTTCACTTCGACACTTTTTTTTTTTATTGTGAAGGTCATCTTCAATCTTTCAAACACATGTTTTGGCTTGTGATTGATTATCTTTCAATTTTTTTTTCTTTTTAGAGCAATTTTTGTGAAACCATGGATAAGTCAAAAATACTTGTTATTTTTGAATATGAGTTCCATTGTGTGATCAATTCAGTGCAGACAGTTCAAAATATCAACACAGTGTTTGGGAAAGACGTGGCTAATGAACACACAGTATGTTGATGGTTTGAGAAGTTCTATTCTGGTGATTTTAATATTGAAAATGAGCCATGTCAGTGACCTGAGACTAAGGTAGATAATAATGAGCTGAAAGCTGTAGTGGAAGCGAATCCACCTCAACCTACGTGTGAATTAGCAGCAAGGTTTGAAGTTACTATTCCAACAATATTGGATCATTGGCAACAAATTGGCAAGGTAAAGAAATTGGATAAATGGGTATCATATGAATTAAATGAGCATCACAAGAGAAACCATCTTGAAGCTAGTCTTTCTTTGCTGCCACTACATAAAGGTGAACCATTTCTACACCATATTGTTATTTTTGATAAAAAATGGATTCTTTTTGACAATTACAAGTGTTTGGCACGGTGGTGGATAAAGATGAAGTGCTGAAACACAGTCCAAAATTGAATACTCACCAAAAAAAGCTAATGGTATCTGTTTGGTGGTCCAGCGCTCATATCATCCGCTATAGCTTCATGAAACCTGATCAATCAATTACAGCAGATGTCTACTGCAATCAGCTGGACAAAATGATGAGGATGCTTATGATTAAGCAGCCGAGATTGGTCAACAGAGATGGGCCAATCCTTTTGCAAGACCACATGTCACAAAAAACAAAGCTGCTCGAACTATAGCAGATGGACTTGGAAACTCTTTGTCTTCCACCGTATTCACCAGACCTTGCACCAACTGACTACCACTTCTTCCAGGCTTTGGACCATGTCTTGCAAGGAAAAATATTCAATTCTCAACAAGCTGTGGAAAATGCTTTTCACGATTTCATCGCCACTTGCTCTCCAGGATTCTTTGCTGCTGGCATAAGCAAGATGACAAAACTGTGTTGATAGTTTAGGCACATACTTTGATTAATTGTACTGCTTCTTGTTTGAGATATAATAAACTTTTGATTCGAAATTGGACATTTCATAGTTAATGACCATATACGTAAATAACAAGAAATGAGAAAAGGATAGTAAGCGAAAGACCTTTGAAGAACAGTAATAAATTATTTGAAAGGACAAGAGAAGTTATAATGGGAGTGTTCAAACAAATAGTGCTCCTTAGTCTAAAAACAATTACAGAAAATATGACCTTTTAAAACAAGCTCACAGCTCAGATAAGAGAAATGGAGGTATAAGGAAGTAGTTATAAGACAAAGGAAGGGAATGAAATTAATCCGCAACTACTGAAATGAAAACTGAAAGATGAAACCAAAGGTAGTATAGAGATGAAAGCAGCATTTAATGCCACAAAAATATAGCAAATGACAACAGCCTCAAGAAAAGAGTGGGTCATTGTGAAGAGATCACAGGCATGAAGGGACATTATGGTTATACAAGTAAAAGGCAGGACAGAAAAATCCATCATCGATGATCCTAACAGGAACATATAACAAACTTAAATTCAGTGTATAAAGTATACATCATACCTGAATAGTTTTAAAAAAAGATAAGCTTAAATTTTCCAATTAGAAGAGGAAAAATTCCCCAAGGGAATTAGGAAAAAAAAAAGTCAAACTAATATGATGAAGCTATTGAATTTCAAGAGTAAAGAAAGTAAAAAAAAACTTTTTAATTAAAAATCAGGTAGAAAGGGGTAGAAACTGAGAATGACATATTCTTTCATTAAAATAATCAGCAGCAGGTGAAAAAAACACGAGTCACTTTGTGCTCAGAAACAAAAGAAAAGCAAAGGAAATCTTCTCAATATGCATAAACACAAGGAATAAAAACCTAAGAGGGCAGGGGAAGAGTGGGAGTGTTGGAGGAAGGAAAGTTTCAGGCGCAGTGAAATGGGGGAACAACCAAAAAGTCCAGCCCCTAATTTTAAATAAAATAACTCAGGAAGGGAGAAGCTGTGTTTAAATGACTCATAAAATGACCCAATGAAGCAATTCAATTACAAGGTAAAGCTTAAAATGATTGGAAGTAAGTTTAATAGAATAGAAGGTAAATTAACAAAGGAGGAGCAGTAGGGTAAAATGAGGCTGCATTTTCTTAGATTTTTAAAGCAAGGAATCAACAATTACAAGAGGCAGTTAAAGGACACATGATGACATTGGCACCATTTTCATTAGTTTTCTTAATTTTAGAGGGATATTTTTAAGTACCATATGATTGTGTGGATGGATAAAGATTTAACTTAAATTTGTCAATTTCTTTCCTTATACTTCAGTCCTGGTAGTTGTTGAATTGTATTGAAATTCATACTTTTTGTAAAGTAACATATATAATATAGTCCAGTTTTTATAAAATCAGAGCAATCTCTTTGCCTATATGCATGTGTTCATAAGAAATGCCAGCAATTATGCTCACCAAATATTGCTAGGGGAAATTTCTGGGAGGTCAAATGTCCTTTGATTTTTTTCTTCCCAATTCTTTGTATTCTGTGTTCTTAAAATGATTACGTATCATTTAAAGAAAAATGCTTCTATTTTAGTCTTCAGAAGTATCAGTATATTCCTTTGATCTCTAAAATTCTATTGCACTATATTATCTTAAAATAATATTAAACCACTTTCCAAAATTTTTAATTATCATTTGCATGAAAATGATTCACATTCACATGAAAAATTACTTATATCCACACATTTATAAGTTTTTAGAGTTAGACTTCCTAGAGGCTGTTCTGGAAAAAAAAATAAAACTAAATAAAAAACTAAACAGGAGGCTACTCTTTTTCTGTTGTAACTCAAACTTTTTTACAGATATTATAACCAATAGAAAATTAAAAATAGATCACTACTTTATGAATGCGAGTCCATAAAATATCTTCCAAGGTACATTGTTCCACTCATCTACCACCACATCCACCCCAATCACCCACCTGCCCCCAAAGAAAAAGCTTATACATCATCCTTTCTCCTCATCTCTGAAGATCTATTTTTCTGAATGACCAAGGTTGCACCATGTTAATATACAACTGAAATCAATGTGGGCTCCATGTATTCCACCAAGTTAGACATTTTTGGCCCCTGAGTCTGAGTTGTTCTGTTGATTGAAGGCCTTTAGGGTACTTTAAGCTAGAAAAAAATGAACATTTCTTTACATTCCCATGCAGACAATTATAAAAGGCCAAATTCTTTTGAATTGTTGGTGTGGGAGTCAGCACGCTTCATCCCTGCCTGTGTTTCCTTCCAAGTAGAGTTACATCAATTAGCGTAACACTATTGATCCCTCTTCATCCATCCACTAACTCCTCCCTGAGAAAGCTGAATGACACGTGCTTAGCAAATTTGAAAAAAGAAACTGGTCATTTAGGGCTAAGCCTTTGTTTTCTCCTTCTTCTTGAGAGAGGCTGCCTGAAGCGGGCCCTTCTCTACTTGTCCAGAGCAGCTTCTGTCCTGAAAGGAGGAAGTGAAGACTTCCCAGTCAGTCCATTTCTGCTGGTTGAATAAGTCTATCTAAATATGGGTTTAACAGTTGGAAGCCTATTTGGCTCTTATATGTAAGCTACTTTGTATAATAATTAGTTTCTTAATAAGATAATATTTTGTCGTTTGTCTTATACTATATATTTCTCAATGGGTTTATAACCCTGGTAGAGATATATCATTGCACTTCTTATTGGACCCCATAAATGTGCGTTGTGTGCGGTAGGAAATTATCATAACATAGTACAATCTCCAACACTTGGGCTATAGGATTCAGTGAAACACTGTCTCAAAATTTTAATGCAGCTTCTAAACCTCTTTATATGTAGTGTTTTGCATACTTTAAAAGATAATTAAGATACGTGTTTAGTTGATAAATGTTATAATAAGGACATATCGAAAATTATTATTATAGCACATGGAAAATGGACAGCTAGAAAAGGGTTTTCTTTTCAAGATAGCTTTTAAAAATATGCTGTTCTTTTCTCAAATTCAAAGATTCACATTTTTCTTAAGATTTCTGACGTCAAGATGGCATATCATAGTTAAATCGTTAGCATTATTCTTTATTTCTTAGCACTATTAAAATCATTGCATGTTCTTATACTCAATAGTGTCTTAGATTTGGTGAAATGTGGCATTTTGACCTTTTTTCATCTGCTTTGGACCCATACCTTGAAAAGGATGCCAACTCTTTGAATTTTTCTTAATATTTGTGTATGCAAAGAAATAAGCCATTTGAACTGTGATTTGCTTAAATAAAATCAAAATAAAATGCTAAGAAGATTTTACTTCTCTTTTTTGAGAATTTGCTTTGAAGGAATAGCCAAATCTCTAGGAATTAAAGACCTCTGAAAACAGGTATGGAGATGAGTCTTTGGATGTCCTGAATTTGAATTTGACCCGGGCTAGTCAGAGTTAGGAGATGCCTCAGAATTCCACGTGATAAAAGAAAAGTCACTGTTTTCTTGGTAATGTGCGGTTACTAACTTGCTACCTGATAAACTGAGAAGACAGTGGATGTGAATAGTGTCAGGGCAAGAGTCCTGTTTATTGCTATGGCAGACTCATGCTTCACACATGGCAGCACTGCACAAAGGGACACCAGATAACTTAAAATATTTCATGCTTCACAAAAGGCTTGGGAATAGCCACAGAGGATTAAAGATATCCTTCTTTTCTTGAAAAGACCAAATATGAGAAGAGTGGTGGTCCATACATGATCCTCACCCTAAACACACATTGAAAATAAAGTACCTCTGTTGGGACTTGAAACAATAAAAGAATGCTTATTTCTCCAATGGCAAGAAGAATGCTGGGTCTCCTGATTTGTGCAATTGTCTTTCTATAGTTTAGATCTTATGTATTTTGTATACACTAAAGATGTTTCTTTCCTTTGTGTTTGCTATTAAGCCCTTTCCATCAATCATGATAAATGATGTTAAAGGTAGTCCTTCATTTTAGTCAAAAATAGAGCAGTTACATCTTTGGATTTTTTTTATTGATATGAATATTTTACACATTTATGGGGTACATGTATTTGTTACATGCATAGAATGTGTAATGATGAAATCAAGGTATTTTCGGTATCCATCATTTGAGTATTTATCATTTCTGTGTGTTGGTAACATTTCAAGTCTTCTCTTCCAGCTACTTTGAAATATACAGTATATTGTTGCTAACTACAGTCATCCCATTTTGCTGTAGAGTATTGGGGTTTATTTTTTCTATCTAACTCCATGTTTGTACCCACTAACCAACCTCTTTTTACAGCCCCCTCACCCACACACCCTTCCTAGCCCCTGGCATCTATCATTCTGTTCTCCATCTCCACGAAATCAGTTTTTTTTTATTTCCCATATATGAGTGATAACATGCAGCATTTGTCTTTCCGTGCCTGGCTTATTTCACTTAACATAATGACCTCAAGTTCCATCCATGTTGCTGAAAATGACATGATTTCACTCTTTTTTATGCTTGAATAGTATTCTATTGTGTGTATGTATCACATTTGCTTTATTCATTCATTGATGGACACAGGTTGATTTCATATCTTTGCTATTGTGAATAGTGCTGTGATAAACATGGGAATTCAGGTATCCCTTTGATATACAGATTTCTTTTCCTTTGAATAGATACTCAGTAGTGGGATTGCTGGATCATATGGTAGTTCCATTTTTAGCTCATTGAGAAATCTCCATACATTTTCCATAGTGGTTGCACCAATTTATAGCTTAGGAATATTTTCTTTTCAGTAGCATATAAGGAAGAAAATAAGTCCTTGGAAATATTTTATTGTGGCTTTATCTTGAAAGGGGAGCTTCCTTCTTTGTGTTAAATTGGCAGTAAAATGGAGTATAACTGGAGAGTAACTAATTTTAGCAAACTTGCAGAGACACTACTTTGCATCGCATGTGTAAACTGAGATGTAATTCCTTACAGAGTCATTAATAGAGGAGATAAAACAATAAATCACATGTGGTGGAACCCAGTTTTACTGCAGTTCTACAGTAACCTAAAGTCACAACCTTGCACACTGACAGCAATTATACTAACTATTGCAGTAAAAAGTCTGATATATCATTGTAGGTAATAAATGTGTCCCGTTTCAAAACAATGGATCTCTACAGCACTTTTTTAAAGTATTTTTATTTTTTTGTTTTTCAATTCAGTTGCCATTTACATGCTTTTCACATTAAAATAAGGGAAGTTAGCTGAAGAAAAAAATAAATAACTTGAGGATTGTAATATGTTAGAAGTAGATGGCCACTTATTTCTGAATATTAAGTGACATTAAAAGTTATAGTCAATTTATCTATAATATCAAGAACTTTTAACATTTTTGCTAGAATATCATGTGCTTTTTATTCTGAGTTATTCAGCATAAACTTATATGTGGTTTTTTTATATTTAGATAAATGTACTTCTTAAAATATTCAACTATGAAAATAAAGGAGGCCAATCCATTTCTGTAATGGAGGAACCTGACCCTGCTGCTCAATGAGAGTCACTTTTAAAGGAGACAACAAGTCTTCTCACCAGTGGTCATCACACAGAATATTATTTGCCCCTCCTGAAAGCCATCACCATAAAAGATGGTTAGGTTTTTTTGTAAGAAAATGGATTTGACCATAAAAATATAAGTTGCAAGAGAAAGAAATGAAATCTCTTTCTGTAAAATGCAGCCTGAAATTTTTCTCTTTTTTTCTCTCTTCTCCTCTTTACTCTTTAGGGTAAATTTTATTTAAATACTTCACAATAAATGAAGATAGTAAGTACTTGTAACAGATTGAGTATCCCTACTTATCAACTCTGAAACTGTTCTTGATTATCATCTATGTATAATTTTTTTAAGAGAAAGGAGGATAAATGGCATTCTTTGATAGCCTTTTAAAACTTTCTGGCAAACAGTGTGGCTTCCTCACACTCAATGTCTTTGAGAATTTCTTATCTTTTGCACTCTAATCCCATCCTATGAAACATGTAGAGTATATGTCCAGTGCTATGCAAAAACGTAAATCTTTTGGAGGTAACTATGTAAAATTTTGCTATTTCTCTCTCGTGATTTTGAAATCAGTACTAGCATTCAGATATTGTTTTCCATGATAATTACAAAAACTATTATTAACATTTACCCTTTCCAAATACAGCTAGCATTCCTAAAACTTTAAATATCGGAGTGTACCAGCTTCCATTCTGGAATTCTTGTTATTTTTGTTTTATTTTTTTAATTTTAGATTCAGGTAAGAAAAGCTACTTTTAAGAAATATTAATGGAAAAAAATTTTAGTTTGAGTGACAGATTCTTGGAGTTTGATACTTTAACCTTTTTGATTAGAATATATTCAAGCAACAGTGAAAGTTCATGACATGTAGCAATTTATAATTTTATTAAGCACACATTTGAATTGCCTGCTGTAAGGTAGGTATCCAAAGGTGAGTCATTTCACAAGTATGTCAGATTTACTGAAGGTTCAGCATCAACTTTTCCACATGGTATTCATATTTTTCTCCTTTTCAATCTTATGGTGATGTGGATCAATGTTATGTGCAATCTTGGTCACCCCATGACTTGTGAGTATTCTAGAAAAGGCAGATAATATGGCACATGGAATTTTATTAACATTCATTGATCTCTTGTCATCATGGTTTAGGGGATGCAAAGAACAAAAATATTTCATATTATAAAATTCCCTTACCTTTTCTCTAATTTGAAAAACAATAGACATAAAATTAATAATTATTAAATGTTGTTTAGGATTCCACACAATTTTCTCTGTCTCCTCTTCCTTTTAATACACTGTTACGTACAGCAAACTAACCATATTTAATGTTCTAGAATGCATCTGGATATCCTGGCATTTTTCTGTCACAGAGAGATAATGCTATTAAAAAATGTGTAAAAGGTAAAGTTTGCATATCTGTCACCTAATACCATAATGTACAGGAAGAAAAGATACTTATAAACATATTTCAAAACTACTCCAACTATTGCATAAGTAATTATTGAGTGAGAGAGAAAACTTTAGTGAAACATAAAAAGTCAGTAAATTTATGGTGTGAGAATATATACGAGGAAAAACTATCCTATCTTTTCTTAATTCCCTGCTAGGTTAGAGATTTTCTGAAGGCAAGGAATGTTATTACATTTTAGAATATCCACAGTACTTCTGACATCATGCTTTTATTAACATAGTGGACCTTTGGTGGTGTCTTCCTCCTCCTCCTCCTCTTCCTTCTTCTTTGAAGGAGTGCGTAAATGAATAGTCTTCAGCATGGTATTCTATTTATTAATATGTGGGCAATTGATATAGCAATCCACAGAACAACTTTAGGGTTGCTGAAAAAAGTTTTTTCAAAGTTTTTGCCGATTGACACCCCTGCCAACAATGTAGGAACATTTCAGTTACTCTACGTCCTTTTCAATAATTATTATTGTCAGTTTTTTCTTTTATATTTTAAACTTTATTTATTCCAGTGAGCGTTTAGTTATATATTACTCTAATTTTCAATATTTAGTAGCCATTTGGACATCCTCTCATGTGAACTGATTTTTGAGACTTTGTTTTTCTATTTTTAATTGGGCTATATCACTTTCTTATTTTTTATTAATATAATTCTTTATGTGTTCTTAATAGAAGTATTTTATTGAAAATGTATGTTACACATATCTTCTGCCACTCTGGCTTTCCTTTTCACTATTTCAAGAGAATCTTTCTATGAACCAAAGTTTTAATTTTAATGAGTTCTATGTATAAATTTTTTTCTTTATTATGAGTGCCTCTTTGGTTGTATTTAATACATCTTTAAATATCTCAAGGTCCTAAAGATGCCTTCTAATGTACTGCAGAAGCTTTATTCACTTTCCAGTTTAGGTTTACAATTTATGTGTGATAGATATTTATTTTTTCCCAATTACCCATTTTTTTCCCAAAAAGATATTCAATTATCTATCACAGCACCATTGATCAAATTATGCTTTATTCACTATACTACTGTCACCTTGGTCACAGTTCAAATGACTGTGTATGACTGAGAATTTCTGTGTGTCTTCCCCCATCGGTCTATTTGTCTAATCTTGTGCCAACAACACACAATTATAGTAATCTTTACACACCATTGCATATGTTAACATTTAAAACTTCTCATTATTTACTGTCCTTGATTCTCATAAACCTCACTTATTTTGCTTATTAATGTAGTGGTTCATCTGCAGATATGTCTGTACTACGTTCAAATTCTTTGTGAATAGTAACAGCTATATTTATTCATTGTTAATTGTCACAGTGTTATTTATTTTACTTATCTTATTTTACTGGCTAATGGTAGAACGTTTAAGAGTGCTAATAGAATACAACTCTAAATTTTGCTCATATCTAGGGGAAATCTTCAATTATTTCAACATTAACTATGAAATAGGCTGTAAGCGTATTACGATACTGTTTATCACATTGAGGAAATCTCTTTCAATTCATAGTTGTCTAAAGGTTTTTATATTTTTTTATTTAAAACATGCTGAATTAGATAAAAGCTCTTTCTAAATCTATTGAATTTTTTATATATATTTTTTCCTTATTCTCTTAAAATGTTTGAAATAATTCACCAGTTTATAAAAAATTTTTAAAGAAATAATATGCTTAATAGATATAGAATAATAGAGATTTGTCTATTAATTCCTAAGTAAAATTGATAAATTTGCTTTTGAAGAGTTATGCTATTTTTAAAATTTTCATATTTATTGGAAAAATGTTTTTATAATATCTTAAGGTATTTCAATGCTGTAAGATGTGTAGTGATGTCACTTTTTCTTATTTTTGGTCATTCGTGACATTCGCTCTTGTCCAATTTTGCTAGCAGTTTATTGCTTTTATAAGTCTTTTTTAAAGAATGTTTCATTTTGTTTCTATTATCTGAAATTTCTTACATTATTTTTCTCTCTTCATTATTTTATAAATTCTTTTCTATTTTAAATTATTTTTGAGATGGGACAAACGCCTATAGATGTTAGCATACTAGCATTTTTATATATTGCTGAGATGGATGTGATTTGCTAATATTTTAAGAATATTTACATGTTCATGATGGATATTGTTCTGTGACTTTTATTTTGTTTTCAGTTCCACTTCCTTTTTGATGTTGTTATTTCTTTATGTTTTAGTATGGAGAACCTTGGAGTTGTAATGTATTCACTCGTTTTCTATTTTCTAAAGGAGTTTATGTTAAATTCAGATTATTTCTACCTTAAATTTTTAACAGAATTTACCAGTGAATAGAGTTTTGCTTGGGGAAATTTATTAACTATGAATTCAATTTCTTTAATGGACACAAGGCTATTCAGGTTTTATTTGCCTTGGTGTTGCAGTTTGGGTAGTATTATATTCCAAAAAATCATACATTTTCTCTAAGTTGTTTAATATATTCATCTTAACTATTTTCTGCATTATTTATTTTACATATGCCTGCCTTTATTTTTCTTATTCCCTTCCTTCCACTTATTTTGACTTTAATTTTTCCTCTCTTTTTAGCCTTTGAGCTGTAGGGCTTCTGATTTTTGAATTTTTTTTCTTTTTCTATTATAAGCATCTCAAGCTCTGTATTTACCTCCTCAGTCTGTTTGGCTGCATCCTAAAAAACTTGAATGTATGTTGGTTTCATTATAATTTTGTTCAAAATATTTCATAATTTATCTAGTGGTTTATTTTTGGATCCACAGTTTATTTAAAAACATTGTATCTGATTTCAGTGTTGTATGGTCCTAAATAGGGGCTGTCTTCATGAAGAGTTCATGTGCATTTGAAAATAATTACGTATTCCACACTCCGGAGAAGTAGTGTTCCATAAATATCCATTAGATCCAATTAATTGACGGTGTTGTCTTAAGGTGCTATGTCATTACTGATTTTCTGATTATTTTTTTCTGTCAGTTTCTCAGAGAATTATTAAAACCTCTAACTGTAAATGTGGTCCATTTCTCATCTTTGCTCTCAATTTTTGCGCCATGTATTTCAAAGCTGTGTTATGACTGACATACACATGTAGAACTGCATGTTTTGGAAATTCTGCCATTTGTGACAACATGGATGAACCTGAGGGACATTATGCTAAGTGAAATAAGCCAGACACAGAAAGACATATACTGCATAATCTCATTCATGTGTGAGATCTAAAATAGTCAAGCTCATAGAAACAGAGAGTAAAATGGCGGTTGCCAAGGGCTAGAGGAAGGGGAAATGGGGACCTGTTGTTCATAGAGTAGAGTTTGAGTTATGTGAGATGAATAAGTTTTAGAGACAGCATGGTGATTATAGTTAGCAATACTGTATTGTACAGTCAAA
This sequence comes from Indri indri, assembly GCA_004363605.1. Lineage (NCBI taxonomy): Eukaryota > Metazoa > Chordata > Mammalia > Primates > Indriidae > Indri > Indri indri. Next base: position 32,691 of record RJWJ010008782.1, read on the forward strand.
ATTTGCTGAGGGTAATCTTTTTTTTTTTTTTTTTGAGACAGAATGTCACTCTGTTTCCCCAGCTACAGTGCCATGGCGTCAGCTCACAGCAACCTCAAACTCTTGGGCTCAAGCAATCCTACTGCCTCAGCCTCCCAAGTAGCTGGGACTACAGGCATGTGCCACCATGCCCAGCTAATATTTTCTATATATTTTTTAGTTGTCCAGATAATTTCTTTCTATTTTTTTTAGTAGAGACGGGTCTAGCTCTTGCTCAGGCTGGTCTTGAACTCCTGAGCTCAAACGATCTGCCAGTCTCGGCCTCCCAGAGTGCTAGGATTACAGGCGTGAGCCACCACACCCAGCCTAAGAGGGTAATCTTAAGTGTTCTTACCACACACACAAAAAGATAGCTGTGTGTGGTGATGGATGTATTAATTAGCCTGATTTGGGTGATTACATTGCAAGGTATACTTATATCAAAACATCAAGTTGTACACCTTAAATATGTACAGTTTTTATTTGCCGTTTCTATCTCACTAAGCTAAAAACACACAACAGAAAAAGAACTGTGTGTCTTTATGAGAAAAGGACCCTTACTATTGTGGAATGCACCCCAGTGACATTCTTTTAATGAAGAGTGTATTGTCTGATGTTAATATAGCTACACCAGTTTTCTTTGCATTGGCATTTTACACTTTTCCTAATCTATTTACTTTGTACCTCTGTCTTTTTATTTAAAATTAATTTCTTGAAGAGAACATATAGTTGATTCCTTTTATTTAATCTACTCTGAAAATTTAGCCTTCAATTGATGCATTTAGTTATCCATTTATTTTAAGTGGGAAGGTTAACAAAAAAGGTTATTTTTCTATCAACCATCTGGCTATTCATTTTCCATTGGTTTCAACTCTTCTTTGTTCCTTTTTTGCCTTTTCTTGTATTATTTATCTTAATATTCTATTTTATCTCATCTATTAGCTTGATCACTATTTTTGCTTTAGTTTTAGTTGGTTTTTCTAAACTTTCTAAATTATGAATTTCTGATTTATCGAAGCCTATCTTCAAAAGATATTATTCACTTTCATGCAAAAATCTCAAACATTATACATCCGTTTCCCCATTCATCTTTTATAATATCATTTTAGATTTTCAGAATTATTTATGCTGTAGACTCCACAATACATTGCTACTATTTTTATTTTAGGCAGTCTGTTATTCTTTTACCCACATATTTGCAATCTTCATGCTTTTTATTCTTGCATGGGTCTGAGTTTCTGTTTGGGGTGTGTGTGTGTGTGTGTGTGTGTGTGTGTGTGTCTGCATGTGTCTATGCATTTTTGGCTTAAAGAGTTTCCCTTTATATTTCTTGTTATGAAAATTTCAGTGTGGTGAATTTTTTGAACTTGTGTCTACGTAAAGATGTCATTATTTGCCACCATTTTTAAAATTTTTTATATAAATGATGTTTTTCTTTACATAATATTTTTCTTGACATATAATTCTAGATTGATTTTTTCTTTCTCTCAGTATTTTAAGGTGTCAGTTCATTGTTCTGTGCCATATATTTTTTCCGTTTTAAATTGTTTTGACAGATAAAATTTACCATGCCCAATATATTGTTTTAAAATACATATACATTGTGCAGTGACTTAATCTAGCTAATTAACATATGCATTTCCTCACATAGTTATCATTTGTGTGGTAAGAACCCTTTATACTCACTGTCTTAGCATTTTTCAAGAATACAATATACTGCAAACTATAGTCACCACGTAGTACAGTATTTCTCTTACCTAACTAAAATTTTGTATCCTTTGACCAACATCTCCCCACCAACACCTCCACCATGATTCTACTCTCTCCTTCTATGAGATCATAAAAACACAAGTATCACATGCTCTCACTCACACATGGAATCTAAAAAGGTGACACACATTATTTCTCTTGAGGAGTCAGTGCTGATTTTTATCTTTGCTTTCCTGTATGCAATGCATGTTTTTCTATTCTAGATGTTTTTAACATTTTCCCATTACTTTTGGTTTGCAGAAATTTCTTCATGATATGCTTTGGCGTGGTTTCTTTTGTAGTTATCTTCCTTGGATATTGTTAAACCTTTTAAATCTATATAGTACTACTTTACATTGAATCTGAAATAGTCTCTTTATTATTTCTTAACATATTTTTACACACACACCCATTCCTTTTGGGCTCCAATTACTTCTACAAACCACTAAGTCTGTATTCATTTATTTTTAGCCTTCTTTCTTTTTGTTCCTCAGTTTGAAGAGTGTCTATTGCTATGGTTTTAAGCTCACTGACTTTTTCTCTACACTGTTTATTTTTCTTATAATCCCATTTTTACCCAATAATTTACTCTTTATATTCAGGGGTATTTTTTACATTTCCATTTTTCTCTTCATCATGTTCATTTTTTTTTTTTTTAGGTTCTTGAGTACATTTATAATAGCTTTTTCAATATGGTTGTCTGCTTAGCCCATTATTTCTATAATTTTTGGATATGTTATATTAACTTATTTTTCTCCCACTGGCAACTCACAATTATCCACTTCTTTACATTGTATTAATTGTTACGTGGAGCTGAACATTGTGGTCTTTGATTCCCTGTTATCTATCCTATTCCTTTTCTCTGGAAGACAGTTAATTTTCTTGTGGATTTTTTTTTATTCTTTTGAGTCTTGTTTGTTTGTTTGTTTTTTTTTTTTGAGAAAAACCCCTGGGCTCAAGTGATCCTCCTGCCTCAGACTCTTGAGTAGCTGGGACTATAGGCGAGTGCCACCACACCTGGTAAATTTTTTCTATTTTTAGTAGAGATGGGTCTCTTGCTGGTCTTGAACTCTTGAGCTCAAGCAATCCTCCTACCTCAGCCTCTCAGAGTGCTAGGATTACAGGTGTGAGCCACTGTGCCCAGCCTGAGGTTTGTTTTTTAACCTTGATTAGAATGGCTCTGGAGTAGCCTCTTGTCTAGATATAGGTTAGCCCTATATAGGTCTTTCTGGGATCTCTATTGAATGCTCGCAGGGGTTTGACAATGTCTCTCCCCTCTGGCTAATCAGAATTCATGTTTCCCTATCTGGTAATTATTCAATTTTATAGATCCTTTATTGTTCCATTACCTGGCAGTTGTTATTTTGGATGGCCTCAAGGACTCTCAGTCTATATAAATCAGATTTATTATTCAGGCAGAAACTCAAGGAGACACGCGTGTTTCTAGAGTTCTTTTTCGGCAAAGTTCCATTATTTTGGATACTCAGCCCCCAAAATTCCAGATGCTTTGGCTTTCTCAAAACCAATCTTGCATCACAGTGAAACTACTTGGCTGTACTTGAGTTTCTCTTTTCTGAGTTATGCTCTACAAAGTTCCTGCAGGGAGAAAGCAATAGCAACTCAAGGGCATGTGACATTCATCTCCCTTCTCTCAGGGATTATAGTTGAATATTGCCTTTTTCTAATGTTAGCTACAACGGTTTCAGACAGTCTTTCCAGTTTTCTAGTTGTTTATGCCTAAAGGGCTAACCTGGTACAGTTATACCATGTGGCAAAAAGAGAAATTCATCAAGTAAATTGTATTACTATATTTCTTCCATTAGTAGCTTGTTTAGTTTACATTGTTTATCATTCTGTAAGCTACCTTAGAGATGAAAACTTGTTTGCCTGGCTTTTTGAGTCTATTTTAGTTCCACGATATCCCGTGTAATGCAAGGAGCTTAGAACATTCTGTCTTCTTTTTATGTTTACCAACACTTTGTGTGATGATTACCATATATATTGATTTTGCACATAATATAAATCACACTACATCTTGCTTATAGCTGACTCTTTTTTACATTTAAACAGATATTAATTTTTTCATGTGCTCTTTTTGTCTCTTTTTTCTTTTCTTTTTTTTTAAGCAGAGTCTTGGTCTGCCACCCCAGCTAGAGGGCAGTGGCATGATCATAGCTTCCCATGAACTTGAAATCCTGGGGTCAAACAATCCTCCTGCCTCAGCCTCCTGAGTAGCTGGGACAACAAGTGTGTGCTGCCACCCCCCGGCTAATTTTTTCTACTTTTAGTACAGATGGGGTGGCTCTCTTGCTCAGGCTGGTCTCAAACTCCTGACCTCAAGCAATATTCCCACCTCTGGCTCCCAGAGTGCTACGATTGCAGGCCTGAGCCACTACATTTTCTTTCTTACTCTGCTTCTAACTTACATCTTTCCTTCTGCCTAAAGCAAACTTTTGAGTTTGCTGTTAGTGAAAATTAGATGACGAGGAGTTCTCTTAGTTTTTGTTTTTCTGAAATTATTTTTATTTTTACCACATATATTTTGGAGGTATATTTTAGCTGTCTGTTGAATTTTGGTTATTGGTAATTTTTTAATGTAGGCACTTGAATAAATGTTGTTCAGTTTTCTTTTTTTAAATATTATTTCTGTGGAAAAGTCAGAAGCCAATCTTATTGCTCCTGTGAAGGTAATGTGACTCTTTTCATTTTTCTTTTGGCTGGTGTCAAGACTTTCTCTCTGTCTTTGGTTTTCTTTCTATTTAAAGATTTTTAGGTTTGTCATGCATCTTCATTTGGGGATTGATGACTTTTCCACCAATTTGAAAAGTTGTCTGATATCTCCTAAAAATCCTCTCTCTCTCTCTCTCTCTCTCTCCTCTCAGCATTTCCATTGAGCAAACCATCCTCCTCCTCACCGTGCTCTCTCTTCACCTCAATGCATGTGCTGCATTTATCTACTTCACTATCTACCAATTCAATAATCCTTCCCCCTCAAATCTGTTTTTTTCCTGAAATAGTTTTAAATCCATTTTATTAATAGTTCTTGATTTTAGTCCTGATACATTTTCAATTTTTAAATTTCCGTTTATGTTTCATGGAATTCAAATCTTTGATAAAGTTCTCCTCCTTTAAACTTATGTTCTTATGTTTATCATGTGTCTTTTTTTCCCCCAAAATATGTAACTAGTAACTTCAACATCATGATCATCTCTATTTCAGTCTTGTTAGTCTCTTTTTTTCTTTAGGTTTTCTATGCTTTGTTCTCATCTCTTGGCATGCCTGTATATATTTAATTGAAATTAAATTATTTATTAAAATCGTTTTTGAGGTACTCGATGTCACTTTGCTTCACAGAGGATGTAATTTCTGAGAGGCAGTTAGAGAAGTGTCATGTTCCTTTTATAAAATAAGGTAATAAGATTATTAAGCCTACGTTTGAGTTTTCGTGAATATTCCTATATTTCTTTCTTCTATATTTCTAGGCGTACTTCTAGGGTACAGCATTTTAGGGACCTCAACCGAAATTTCAAAATTTAACTCCACAGTTCTATGAGACTGATAAGAGATCGGGTAATGTCTTTATTCTCTTAGCTATCATTTTCTGGTTACTTTCTCATCCTTTCTTATTATTTAGTATAGGAATCAACAACACTTTCAGAAGAAAAGTGATGGATATTGTCAAACTCACCTCAATATGCTCCCTCTTATGCTGGCATCTTTAATCCCTTGGCTCTTTTGTCTCTGGCTATTTGGGCTGCTTTCCAATGTTGTTTGAACAATAACTTTATAAAAGATTTCTCATTTAAAGCTGTTTTTGTTAGAATTATTATTCTGATGAAATGCTCCATCATATTCAGAAACAGAAGTGAGATGTTTATTTTTTTAGCTGTATTAACAAGTTGCATATTCTCCAAATGCAAATCCATTATCATCATCCTTAATGTATACCTCATTTAAGGGATGAATTATTTAAATGTTGGTCTCTAAATTGATGAATCTAAAATTTAATCTATATTGAGACAGGAGGAGAATGGCCCACAAATTAGTATGTTGAAGGATGATATTATTAGAAAACACCAAAACTGTAGCCATAAAATTACCTTCTTCCCTTAGATTATTATTACTTCTAAATCTTAAACAGGTCCAGTTCAAAAGTTGAATTTATAGCAAAAAAAAATTATAATGATTCCATTTAAATTTTTAAGTTTGTACATGTATTATAATGCCTATACTTTATTTGTAAGAGGATACATTTATATAATTTATGAATAAAAAACATATTTAGGGTTTGCACTCTTTTTAAAAAAGAAAACTGCTTGACGTTTGAGTAGAAAAGCATGTAAAAATTGCTGCAATAGAAAATAGACACTTTTAAAAAATGTGAACTTGAGATTTTTTTCTTCATGAGCTAATTTCTACTGATTTTTGGCATCCTGGAAAAAAGCCAAGGGCTCTAGTCTTACTTAGGAAAATGTTAAATTAAAATAGTAATATACCATGTAAATAACAATTAGCCTCTTTGTTCTATATTGACAACAAACAACCACATATATCTTTCATTCTTGATTAGCTTCATCTAATAATTAGAACATGTAAATAGGAATCCATATTCTTTTAAAAACTTTCAAGCCCATAAAAGAACATTTTAATTAGGTAGTTTTATTGATCAATTGGAGAAATATTTTAGGCGCTAAGTAAGATGCTAAGTTCATTTTCTGAACTGGCACATCCTTTCAATTTTTATTTACTTGAATTGTCAGGACTATTGAGAAAATGAAGATTTGTAACAGGGCTACTATTAATTCAGTCTGATTACCATTGAATCTTATAATCAGCTTCATATTTTAGCATGAATAACATGCAATTTTTTAGCTTGGGAAACAACATTTGCTTTTTGCATCTTTATCAACATGAATCTAAGGCTGAAAGTTACTTGTTAAACAGCAGAGTTTGGTTTATATTCAGCTCATAAAGTAAGAGTTTCTTATCTCTCTATTTAAGATAATTTGACATTCAGGAGGAAAAACATCATGTTGATATTGTGTAATTCATTAATAAAAAATAAGCAGCTATATTTCACTATAGGTTTTGCAACCATTGATTGCCAAAAACTTTTGCAATTTCTACTTTGTAATAATAAATTCCACCTGTACTTATATTTGGAATGCAATATTTATGTATTTCGTCTGTGGCAGATAACAGATTTAATATTTCTATACATCTTTAGGAAGAAGTTAGAAAGCCTGGCTTTCCATACATGGCAATCATCTTTTTTAACTGGCAGCATTTGTGACTGAATAAACTCCATTAACTTGTTCTATTAGTGCTCTGTGCAGTCAGCAAGATCAATGCTGCATAGAATGATGAAATGACTAACAGGCTTCCTCAGAGCCCTGCCGAGAGCTTTCTGCCACCCGGAATATATAATTACTGCTCACATAAACAGGTAGAATTTGATATTCTGTTGCTCAGGCAATTCCTGGAAATTCAAGGAGATTCTTAATGGGAGAAATAAAAATAAAATCTTTTCTCTCTGTACATTAGAGTCCTTTATTATATTTTATTATAGACCTACAATATTAAAAATAAAACTATAGAGTATATTGGCTAATATGATGACCAAACAACTTGGCACACCGAAAGGGCTTCAGATAGAAAAGATTTTCTGACCAGATGCCTCCCCAAGGTCCATTAGTTACTTGTCAACAGCAGAACACAAGGTGAGCCAAAAACACAGTAAATGGGAGCTAATGAAGCCAGCAAACCCGAAGATACTTCACTGAATATAAGTAAACAAGAGACAGATATCACACCATTACAAATAATCCAAGCGCATGTTTTGAAACAGGTATCTTTCTCTGCAGACGGCACAGCTGCCAGTACTTATCTGAAGAGAGGTATTCTCTTCTAGAATAACTTGGGCAACAAGGAACATTAGCCACTTCAGAAACATAAATGGTTTTTTCCCCTCTGCTTCCATTTTCTGCCACCTGCCTTCTCCTTTCTACAGCCCTCCTTGGCCTTGCCCATTTGAGAAGACACCTAGCTTCAAAGCTGACTAGCTGCATGGGGCTGCCAATATAAACCTTGAGTACGTTACATTTTAATCTAACAAAATGTATGAAGCATGAAGCTAAGCAATCACAACAAAAATGATTGAAAGGAAGAGTCAGAACTGATGTAGAATGAGGAGAAGCATGAAAAAAATCAGCATTAAAATCAAATCCAAACCATTTTTTGCTAGCAAGAATGAGTTTATGATTTGCAAATTGAATATAACAAAGAAGAAAGGTATTTTTCATAACAATGATTTATGTATTCAGAAAAGGATTCCTTTTGTATTACAGCAATATCTCTTCTTGCTCTTATATTTAAGGGTCTTTCTGCGTTTTCATTATAAGCCCCTAGATTGAGTATTTTGTAACTTGGCCACAAAAATTCACTGCAGATAGAAATTTTAAATTCAAGATATTATTCTTGTGGTGGAATTCTAGGCTATTAACATTTTTCATCTGTCCATTTGCGAGTTAATAGGACTATATAACTTGTTTAAATGTTCTAGTTATAGAGAATTGTTAATGCTTCCCTACTTAAGAGTCTTTTTCCTGAAATAAAATAAGAAAATTAAACGATGTAATATTCTCTTCTGAATCAGTAACTTCATGTTTATAACATCCATATTATCAGTAAGTGACAGAAGTTACCTTTGGCTCCACAGAGTCACTGAATCTTAGAGTGGTAAAGAACTTAAAAGTAGTTTAATTTAGTTAGGATATAATAATTACTCCAGGCAATAAGGAAAGTATATGAGCCTACTTTGCAACATAGTTATAGAAATCACCTTACATTTTTTTCAGGATGAAGTCAAGGTTTTCTGTCTGTGCACAATGGAGGAAGGCCATAATTTACCTTAAGGTAAGTTCAAATGTCATAGTGTATCTAATCTGATTTCCATTTCCATTCAGAGGAATTGCCAAAGGATAGAGCAGGGTGTATTTATATATCGCTATTTGATTTCAAGCTCTATGTTGTCTTTCATATTTTATTGTTTTCTTAGATTCCTCTTCAAAATCTGCTTATGAGAAGTGATAAGAATTATGTTTTATAAATAGCATGTTTGGTTAATTATGTATAGCTAGACCTCTTATAGTATACGTACCTTTAGCAAAGTGTCAAAGATTCTTCATTTCTATAATTGTAGTAAAAAATAAATGCTCACTGGTCACAAATAATACAAATTATTCTAGATCCTGGGCATATGAACATCAATAAAATATGATTCTATCTTTTAAGTAATTCATACTCCAACAGAGGAAAAATACAAATATTGATCATCCAGATAGATTATGACACATCCCATGACAGATATATGTGCTTGATGATATTAAGAGAACAGAATAGGGGTAAGACACCTGGTGTGGAGTTCAAAAAATCATCTCCACAAAAATGCTTTTTCTCCAAATAATCAAGATAAGAAAAGTGTTAATCTGGAAAAAAAAAATAAAAGTAACAGACATCTTTAATACACACACAAAAGAGCACATACAGACACTAATAAGAGGGAAAAGATACTGAAGATTGAAGACTACAATATATAAAAGACTAACGAAGAACAAGGAAAAGGCAAGGATTAGAGGAAGATAAAATTACAAGCATAGAAATATTATTAATAGTTGTGGGGGTTAGGTAATGCATGCCTTTTCTATCATGCTAAAATTTTGATGCTTAGACAATAGGTGATGCATAATTGTTGAAACTTCTAAATGGTATTTTGTTGTAATTAAATATAAGTTTTAACTAGGATACTCTGGTGACAAAGCTATACCAGCCAGGAGATAACTCAATTAATTTTTGTTCTAGGGTGTTTTCAGTACGTGTAGAGAAATGGCAACACACAAGTCATATAACTATTTTAGAAATAGCAATGAACGAGGTTTGGTAAATAGGATGAAGGAGTTGCCAAATGATATCAAGGATACAGGAAAATATGATTAATTTATGTGAAGACATTTAGAATTTGAGGCGATCCAAAGATACCTAAGGGTAGACAACTATTACATTTTCAATAGAAGAATCTGATGTTAGTTAATGGGTGAAGCTAGAAGATGGTGAAAAGAGAAGTGATGTGTGGATAGGACCAACAACTTGAGGAATGTCATCTTTTCACTTGTGGACTGAGACAGAGCAGCCCCCCCAAAAAAAAGACACTGAAAAAGTCAGAAATAGAAAAAGATAAGTTTTTGGGTTATATGAATTTAAAGGCTATGAAGTTGAAAGGTTAATGTAACATGCATAAGGAACAGATAAGAAGATAAATACTGAAAAGTCTAGTTGAGTTGTCGATGAAGAGGTCAAGAATGAAGCTGACTCAGTGGAGCTATTGAGGGTAGGAACATAATTACAGTGAGTTAAAGACTGATGGGAAGTGGGAAAATAGAGCTTGAAGTGCCATGAATGCAGGACCACGTGTAGCTTGTTTTTCTTAGAATCCCCAGGAATTACACAGAACCCGACACAAGGAAGGTTTTCAATAATTGCATGTTGACAGGCAGAGATTGAGTGATTCATCACTATTCTTTACCAGAAACGGAGCTGAAAGGAAAAGAAAAGAAATTGAGCAATAGCTAGAGGGGGATGTAATAATCACAAATTTTATTCTTTTGTATTTCTGTAAAGAAATTGAAAACCAGTTTGCAGTACTAGAAATGAAGATTGGAATATGTAAGACATTAGCGGAGAGTTAAATTACCAAACAAGGTGTAAAAGATGAGAACCTTTAGGATACAGAGTCAAGGGGTGGCAGTCTCATCCCTCGAGCCTGGAGGGGAAGAATGATGGCTGTGATACAGACAAGTTGAAAACTTCCCATTATGTTCTGTTAGAATATAATGTAGATTTTACATCTCTTAACATAGAAGGTGTGATACTTTTCTGAGGTTAAAAAGTAAGGGGTTAATCAAAGAAGAAGAGTTGTGAGAAAGAATTATAGATAACAGGCAAGAAAAAAAATTGATATGCAGCATTGAAGTTCCATCTAAGTTTAGAACCATCAATTCACAATATCACCCATTCATAAAACTGAATAATCTCAAGGACAAAATATACTACCCAGGATTAATTGCAGATAATTCTAGGATTAGGTATTGTGGGTAAAAGAGTGATGAAAACAAGTGTGCAAAGTAAGCAGTTCTGATGATCATCTGCTATGTTGCTCAAGGAGGGGAATAAAGCGGGTGAAGAAGGCCTTTGGCCTTGTAAGAGGGGAAAAAAAATCAATAAATTGGAGATTTTGAGGTGGTTAAAGAGCAAGCTTTAATAAGAACTAAGAGTATGAAAGGGAAGGGATGTGATTTGTGTTAGGCTTAAAGAATTCACCCTCCCCAAACTTCCATCCAAACCTCCTATAAAACCCACCCCTCTCTCCTTCCTAGGGGTGTATTAGGCAGTAGCCTTTGCCAGGACCCTAGGGAGATAAGGGAATGAAATGCAAAAGGGAACTTACTTTCCTATCCCTCCTGATAAGGACAATGCTTGTCCCTCTGGGCTGTTCCCTATGGAGATAAAGGAATGGAATGCAAGAGGAGAGCTTACTTTCCTTATCCCTCCTGCTTGTTTGAAAAGAATTTATTTACTTCTCCCAGAAAACCCCTCTATAAAACCCAAGGTTCTCTTCCCTTTTCTCTTTTCTCTCCTGAAAGCCTTTTTCAGCATCCAGCCATCTGCACTCATATGCTCAAAATAAAGAGCATTTTTCTACAGGAGGCTTCCTGTGTCTTTCTCTCAGCTCCGGACCTAACAATTTGATTAGGAAGTGATACTAGCATTTTATATGTCTGAGGTGGAGAAACATTTTAACCCACAATGTGTGGCTGTGGAGAGTCAGTGGCTAAAATGTACACGGGTGAAAAATGCTGGAATTATATGGATCAAGCTTCTTTTTAAGGCAATATGTTGGAGAGGTTCTCCATATAGTTATTACAATTACCCAAAATGGTAGCACGGCTTGAAATAGAAAAAAAGACAATGAGTTGGGTACAAAGTGTTTATGGTAAGCCGTGCCTGTCATTTTTTAATGTATCAATTTATTTATTTTTCTTTTTTTGTAAAAAAAAATTATTTTATTTTTTTATTTCAGCATATTACAGGGGTACAAATGTTTAGGTTACTTATATTGCCCTTGTCCCACCTGAGTCAGAGCTTCAAGCATGTCCATCCCCCAGAAGGTGCGCACCACACCCACTAGGTGTGTCCCATCCCCCCATCTTCCTGACACCCGATGAATGTTATTACTATATGTGCACTTAAGTGTTGATCAGGTAATACCAATTTGATGGTGAGTACATGTGGTGCTTGTTTTTCCATTCTTGGAATACTTCACTTAGTAGAATGGGTTTCAGCTCTATCCAGGAGTATGCAAGAGGTGCTATATCACCATTGTTTTTTGTGGCTGAGTAGAACTCCATGGTATACATATACCACATTTTATTAGTCCATTCATGTGTTGATGGGCACTTGGGTTGTTTCTTCATCTTTGCATTGATAATAATAAAATCATTCAGGAAGCAGAGCTGGAAATGTAATCTAATGTCCTAAGTTTCAAAGTAGTTGCTGTTTTTACATGGGAGTAGAATCTCAGGGATAGGAAAGATACTGAAACAAACAAAACAAACAAGCAAACAACAACAACAACAACAACAACTCTGTCCAGAGCTTTTAGGGTTAAGGAATCATTTCATTTAAGAATAGGACAAATTACACAAATCTAAGTGCAACTTGAACATTACAATAAAAACCTCGATTTACATTTGATTGCTTTTGATTCAAAACTCTGTTGAGTGTGCATTTGGTGTCCGTCCACATGTTATTTACCATAGATACATAGACAACGGAGCAATGTGTACTTGAGGAGCTCGGAATCCACTAGGAACTCATGGTTTATCAGATCTCATAAATGGAAAAATTTGTCCTTTTTGACATAAGTGAATTAATACACATCGACTCTACCATTATTTTTATCCATAATTTACAACAATTGTTTACTGAGAATCTGCTAATGGCAGTAATTGGCGTATGAATTGAGATCAAACCTTATTTTTTTCCCTTAAGAGCATAATAACTTATTTATAAATAAAGTGGAAGAATAATGTGACATGTCACGTAAATGATAAACATAGCCTGTGTTTCAGGAGTGGAATCAGAATCCAGTCTATGTTATCTTATTTTCCTGTAAACCTTACAGAGTTCTCCCTCAATGATCACCACTTTGTTACTGCTTTTATGAAAAATAAGTGGAGTGAGAATCTCCTTCCATGTCCTCCCAGTCTAGAGGGCATTTATAGAAAACAGAGCAGCATCTGAATTTTCTCATTCCCTGTTGGATCTGCCTAAGGGAATAAAGATAATTATGATAATGAGCTGCATCATTATTACTTTAATTTATTTAGTGCTAATGGTGCACTCAGCACAGTAGTAAATAACGAAAAGGAAGTGGTCCCCACTAGCCTCAGGACAGAGGCAGAACACAATAAGGAACAGTGAGATAGAAGGGGAGGGCAAGTTCAACACTCAGTGGCATTTTAGAAAAAGTAAACAGATTGCTTAAGCTGAGACCTAACAAATAAGTGGGGGATAAATAGGAGAAAAAAGTGGGGAAGATAAAGCTCCATGATTGGTGGAAGATGAAATAGCACTTCATGGGTGGTGAGATAATATGGGACCAAATCAACAAGACATTTGAAGACAGTCATAATTCTGAACATGTAGCTTCATCATCAGATTATATCTCACATCACATGTGCCAGGCTTTGATTTGAAACGAATGGTTGCTACTATGAAAATGAACCATTCTGCATATTGAATCACCAGAAAGTCCTCAGTGAGACAGCAGGAAAAGTTGGACAATAACTATTAATTACAGGGGAATGGAGAGGCATGGTTGCTATAGAAACAAGAGGACTTAACCAAGTCTGAAGTGTCACAGATATGTGTGATTTTATGATTCTACCTTGTAGATTGGGATACAGAGGAAATTGGTGCAGGGAGAAAGAAATACAGAAAGAGAGTGAGAGAGAGAATAGTGGAGAAGTGGGACCTGAGAGTGGAAACTGCTTGAGATACAAAGGCCTTTTAGTTTTTGTCTCGATTATTTCAGGAAGCCCATATGCACTCTAGCGTTGTTTCCACTAGCTGGCCCAGTATGCTTATATTACATCTCTTTTGTTTTTTAACGGTTTTGTTAGTTACAAAGAATTCTATCATAGTAATGCACCAATATCCAATGACACCAGAAAACTGTGAAAGTCATGTAAGAATTTGGATCAATTCCTTAAATTTTAACAGATGGGGGTATTACATACCAAAATGTTAGCAAATTTTTGAATTCATTATTTTGGGAGCAATGGAAACTAAAAGACAAAAGTTCACAAAATAGATATAATGAATTAAATAATTTACAATGGAAACCTGAACTCATTTTTCATAATTTTTATGTTAGAATTTATGTTCTCTGCCTAATATCTAGAAGTATAAAACCAATTAATTTTAAGATGTAACTTAAAAATGTTATATTGTCATTTAAAAAATTATATTTTGGCTGAAATATTTCTTCTTCTATGGTGTCATAAAATCTTATATCTAGGTTCGTTTTCTTTCAGGGATCCCACTTTCAGTATTTTATCTAAAAAAAATCCATTGCCAAATCCACATTTATGAAAATTTTCTCCTATTTTTTTTTCTAGGTGTTTTATAATTTGCATTTCACATTTAAGTCTATAAATCATCTTGAGTTAATTTTTCTTTTCAGGGCAACAATCATGCTATGGTGTGCCACTAAATATCAAATCCATTCCATGGACTTTTAGCAAAATCAGAACTTATTTAGGGATGTCAAAGCAAAAATTGCACCAGATAAATTTAATTAAGCAGTCAAGGAAGGCTTTAATCAAGGCTATTATAATAAGCTATGGAGGCCAGAACTCAATGGTAGCTCAACTCTACTGAACAAAAGGCTGGAGAATTTTTAAGATATTTTGGGCTGTGTGGTGGGGGTAGATTGTAGGTCATCTGTGTTTGCTAATTGGTTGTTCCCAAAGGAAAAGTCAACTTTACCATGCCTTCCCGACAGGAGGTAGTTTTACAACTTGGAGCAAGGTACCTACTTAAGTTAGGCTCTTACCTTCCCTCAGAATCAGAGAGATAAAATTTCTATCTTCCTTATGGGTTGCATTTCAAACGTATTACTCCCAGATTCTTCAGAAAGACATTCTTGGGTGGTAAAAATGTCAACAAGTGCTTAAAAAGATTTACATCTCAAAAAGGCAGAGAAAGTAAATGCTCTAAGAAAAGGTAGGTTAGGGACCTGGAGTTGGGTGGAGAGGAGGTGGAAGAAGCCTGCTGAAAGTCTAGTCGAGCTGAGGGAAATAAGGCCATCTTCATTAGAGAAAACTTTGCAGGTGTATCCTTATCAAGATGCCTAGTACATGACAATATTTCTTTTATATTTTTCAAAAATAATTTTCATAAGTTAATAAGTTAGTATTTTGGTACATTTTTTTCTATTCATCCTATATTTAAAAAATGTAGCTCCTAAAATATTATGATATTTTAATTTATAAAACTATACAGTTTTAAGTTGTATAAAGACTTTTTAAATGTGTCTTTAAAGTCATCAATATTTGATAATAACCATCCCTCAAGTCTAACATGAAGAACCACTAGTTTCATATTACAAGATATCTAGAACTCAGAGGACATATGGGCACAGATAAATTTTATTCAGCCTTTCCATAGTATAATTTCTATATTATGCATACTTTGAGAGCTTTCTTCCATGTCATTTTGGTGAAGGATACATTAAAACTCTGAAATTGGGTCATAATGCCACTAATTAATAATGTGCTATGTCACATGTTTTTATTTCTACATGTTATAATGCTATCTAAATCTTTCCTGAAAAGACTACAGACAATTCAACTCTGCTATGAACATAGTGATCCCATTCATAAAGACAGAGAAAAAATATTATTTTTGAATTAGAATTTTCTTCCTTATCCTATCTGCTAAAAATTGATTATTCCTCAAAATTAACTCTTGGGCTTAATTTTAGCAATCCTATGAATACAAACTCATGGATGAAAGCAGATAATGTTGCCACAACAGTTGTGGTCAGGCTTTTTTCCAAAAACAGTTGAAGGAAATGTCTATTATTTTAGAAGAACATTTAAAGAAAACTATATTCTGCATTCTAATTAGTTAAGGCCTGCTAAGGAATTAGTGGAGTCTGCTTTCCAAGGTGATAAAAGTCATTGATTGTTACTCTTGAGGAGAAAAATGGGAAGTCAAGTCCATTGTCAGACAGAAGAAATTATGATAATAACCTGCTATGGTAGAAAGAATGCTCATCCTAGGCCTAGGAATCCATTTTTTTGAGCCCTTTGAATTGGGGGAACATGCCCAAAGATAGCCAGAAATTTGAATGTTTCCAAGGAGTTGGGACTGCTTATTGCTAATATGATTCAGGGAAATCGCAATCAGATTCAAGTCGGAGATCTTATTTATGGTCTCCATTGTGAAAGGAGTACAGCACAGAGCACCTAGATGGGATCAAAGGTAATTTTAGAGATTCAAAAGTTTACTAGCAAGAAGATAGCAGGATCATTGTTAAGAGCATTCTGTGTCACATGGTTTGGATGTTTGGCCCCTCCAAACCTCATGTTGAAATCTGATCCCCAGTGTTGGAGGAGGGGCCTGATGGGAGGTGTTTGGATCTCCGCAGCAGATCCCTTATGAATGGCTTGGTGCCCTCCCAGAGATAATGAGTTCTCACTGTATTAGTGTATGTGAGAGCTGGTTGTTTAAAAAGCCTGGCACAACCTCCTCCCTTTCTTGCTGCTTCTTTCACCCAGTGACATGCCTCCTCCCCTTTTACCTTCCACCTTGTTTGGAAGTTTCCTGAAGCCCTCATCAGAGACAGATGCTGGCATCATGCTTGTCCAGTCTGCAGAACCGTAAGCCAAATAAATCTCTTTTCTTAATCAATTACCCAGCCTCAGGCATTCCTTTATAGCAGCGCAAAATGGATTAACACACTGTGTCTTTCTTGATTTGTCATACTTTCCAGCTTACGAGCCTTTTCTTAATTAGACAGAAGTATCCACACTGGATCTAAGTGTATTAAGATTGCTTCAATTTCAACAGAAAAACAAGCAGTGCCCAGCTATTGGACCTTCAATGGGTTGTTGAGAATCAAAAAGTAAATCTCTGAAAGGAACTGAAATTAAGGATGATATCATAGGAAGGGCTTGGAAGATAATTCAGGGAAAGACAGGCTGCCCTGTTACTGGCTAGAATGAGAGGAGGAAGGAAATTTCTCTCAGAGGAAGTCAGGTCCTGTGAGAGGGGCACCAGTCCTGGGAGCACTGGTGAGTTTGAGGAAAGGAGAAAACTCAACACTGAGAGACCCCCAAATACTTCTTTGCCTAGTGCCAGGAGAGACATGAGTGTCCAAACCAGTATCTCCATATCACCATGTAGCATTTTAATACTATTCTTGTTATCACCATTGGGAGACAACTTTCTATCTGCTGCTGTCTGAACTTTTTTTTTTTTTTTGATCTAAATAAGATGACTAGTTCCTACCTAAAAAATGCTAAGTTTCAACCTATACTGCATTATGTGAAGTAGACTATTCTTATTTCCCTATTCCCTGGGACACTCATTAATCCCTAGGTAACAGAAGTTGGGGTCCTTAACAGAATAATGCCCTAGGAAAAAATACAAAATAATGTTTAGCAATGAGGGATCTAGAGTCCTAAAGACCTTGGTTCATATTTTGCCTTCTTAATCTTTACTTGTTCCTTATTATCCATCATTAGAATCATCATTCTTTTATATTAACTATACAGTAACTGAGCATATGAAGATGACTTTGGTCTAAAAAAGCAGAAAGGGCTTTATTTCTTTCCACCAACAACATGGTTGGACAATGATTAAATATTTACACTCCACAGTTAGGATTTTGCCAACAGAAAACAGCACTGCAGTTTCAACTGTAGCAGCTCTAGTTGGCAGGCTCTGCACTGTGGGGATTGTAAGATTATACGCTAACGCCCTCAAAAGCATGGGAATCAGTGAAAAGGGGCCAGAGGTATAGCTGAGATCCAACATTAGAGGAAAGATTAAGGGGATAAGGGTTTGGTGGTATGTGTAAGAGTGATCATTGGTTAGGGGAATGTGATCAGGGGAAAGAAAAATTGTTAAGCTTTGACCATCTCTACAAGCCTTACAGTCTTGGGTGGCACTGCTTCCAGTAAACGATTTTTATCACGATTGTCACAATAATCATGTCCAAATAATGTTTTTTTAAAAATTATTGGATATCTTCTTCTGTTGAAGAATTTCCTCACATGAAGCAAATTGTCCCGTGGCCCTTCCTTCTTTCTCTCTCCCTACCACTTCGTGCAGGGTTGCATAAATAGTGTTATGACAAGGCCAGACACCAAATACGAAGCAACCGTATTTTATTGACTCTAAGATATATATATATTTGCATGTTAGTATTTATGAAATCTGACTGTGTCCCACAATTGATGGTGTATATAATTTAATTTTCAGGGTGTTTTCTTTCTTGAAAATACATTTAAAAATTTGCATATTACGGTAGAGAACATCCTGGATTTGATGAAGTACAGTAGTCCCCTTGGCTGGTGAAGAGAGGGACTAGAAGTCTAAGATCACTTACAGAGATTATGGTCAAGAATCTGAGAAAAGAAACATGATTACCCACAATGAAGGATTCTGAATTTAAAAATATAGCAAGCAAAAATTAAAATGAAAGGCACATGAATTCTCAAATTTGAGAGACTTAGACCTAAAGCCAGGGGGCCTAGAGGAAACATTTGTTATTACTGTGACACTGAAAAGTTTATTTTAACTTTTCTGAGATTCAATTCCTTTTCCATAAATTGGGATGATAATCTATATGGCTACTGTGAGATACACACACACACACACACACACACACACACGCACACACGCACACACACGAGCAACACCTCTGATACCTATTACATATTCAAAAATTTAAAAAAATTATAATTTCACTATTTGAAAAATTTTAGAAGGGTAATGTTCATGTTTGTGCTTCTATTATGCTATTTTTTAATTAAATGCTTAATTATTTAGAGCAGTTTTAGGTTCACAACAAAAATGAGAGGAAAGTACAGAGATTTCTCATACAGTGCCTGTCCCCAAACATATGCAGCCTCTCCCATTATCAACATCCCCCACCAGGGTGTTACATTTGCTGCAATTAATGAACCTACATTGACACGTTGTAATCACCCAAAGACTATAGTTTACATTAGGGTTCACTCTTCTATTTCTCTATTCATAGGGGGAGAAATGGCTGAGGTTCTATTAGTCATCTTATGCTTTAGTTTATCATTAATTGTGCATCAGAGATGTTCTCCTCCAACAGTGTTTGCTTGTTCTTGAAACCTGCTGAGTGTATATAATTTTTGCCTTAATTCCAGTATAACCACGGTAATCAGATGATTTTCTGGCGAATGTTTTTTTGTTAAAAGCAAGGTTCCTTGAACTGAACCTGGTTTAATTGATTTATTCAATGGAGACACTAAGAATAGCATTTGAAAGGTTCAAATTAGTCTAAAACTAGTAAAGGAGCTGAGGGATGGAATAATGCCTCAATCAAGGCCCTGCCTGTCAACGCATTTCCACTGAA
>RJWJ010008783.1:0-52217 GCA_004363605.1 Indri indri
TTTTTTTCCTGAGACAGAGTCTCACTCTCTTGCCTGGGGCGAGTGCCGTGGCGTCAGCCTAGCTCACAGCAACCTCAAACTCCTGGGCTCGAGCAATCCTACTGTCTCAGCCTCCCAAGTAGCTGGGACTACAGGCATGTGCCACCATGCCCTGCTAGTTTTTTCTGTATATATTTTTAGCTGTCCGATTAATTTCTATTTTTGGTAGAGACGGGGTCTCGCTCTTGCTCAGGCTGGTCTTGAACTCCTGAGCTCAGAACGATCCGCCCGCCTCGGCCTCCCAGAGTGCTAGGATTACAGGCGTGAGCCACCGTGCCCGGCCTATTTTTTGAAAGAGTTTGTGAAGGATTGGTGTTCATTTTTGTTTTAATATTTGTTAGAATTCTCCAGTCAAATCATCTGATCCTTGGCGAGTGTGTGTGTGTGTGTGTGTGTGTGTGTGTGTGTGTGTGTGAGAGAGAGAGAGAGAGAGAGAGAGAGAGAGAGAGAGAGAGAGAGAGAGAGGTTTTTTGATTTCTAATTCAGTTTCTTTATTTGTTATAAGTATATTTGGATTTTCTATTTCTTTTTGAATCAGTTTCCATAGTTTGTGTCTTTCTAAAAATTTGTTCATTTCATTTAGGTTACTTGTTGGCATAAAAATGTTCATAGCATTCCTTTGTAATGCTTTTTATTTATGTAAGGCTGATAGTTGTGTCCCTTCTTTCATCCCTGATTTTAGCAATTTGAATTTTCTTTTTTACTTCTTGGTCAGTTTAACTAAAGGTTTGTTAATTTTGTTGATCTTTTCAAGGAACCTACTTTTGGTTTCATTGATTTTTCTCTATTGTTTTCCATTTTGTATTTTTTTAAGGTGCCTTCTTATGTGTCAGCAGTTCCCAAAATGTGATTTGGGAGCCCTCAGGGGTCCTCAAACTGAGTACTGTGTTTATAATAATAATCAAAATGTCATTTACCTTCCACACTGTCTTTCTAACACATGCAAATTGGAGTTTTCCAAGGTCCTGTGGTGTATGATGTCAAGACAGATTGCAGGCAGAAACAGATGAGAATCCAGTGGCTTTTATTAAGCCAGACATTACAGGGATTGCAAAAATGTAAAACAGTGCCATTGTTTTCAGTGTTTTCTTTTTGTTTGTTTTAGAAAATATAGTTGTTTTTTATTAAAAATTCTATTTGTAGTCACATCTTGCTATTTTAAAATGAATTAGTAAATATTTTTACAATTTTCAGTTTAAATTTCTAATTCATATTAAAAGATATAATCCACATAAAAAAAGCTCTTTGGGATCCTTAGTAATTTTTAAGAGTGTAAGAGGTCTTTGAGTGACAAGTTTTAAAGCCTCTGTTATGTATTATCTCATCAAATCTTTATTAAAAACCTGATGGGTTAGATTTTACTATTTGTAGCTAAACACAATAGAAGAGCTGAATAATTTATTTAGAATTTTAGAGATAGGAGCCAGGATTTGAAATCGCATCTTTAATATTCCAAATCATATGCTTTATAGTGAATACCTAATTATTCACATTTTCTTCTTTTTCTACACCATTTCATACTCTGATTTCTTAGGATTTAAACCAAGCTAGGAGTGAGTTTTAAGATGAGCATATTTTCTTGGTACCGTGTGGTGAAATGTTAGAATCTGTGTGGTTTTTCTTGGAGTGTAATGACTCTTTGGCGTTCCCTCCACAGAAAGATGTGTCATGACAATGCTGAGAAAGAGGATTAGGGATGAGAAGACCAACGTTAGGAAGTCTGCACTCCAGGTGTGAATTTTTTCCCACATTTTTTAATGCACTCTCTTTTTATGCACTAAAAACTTGGAAATGCAAGGGAATATTTTTAAAAACCCTGGGCCTTATTCATTACTTAATTTGCTTTCACTTAACTGTTAGTTGATCCTGATTCTGTTATATATAAATTATACAGATGAACTGGAAGATCGTCTGTTTTCAAGATTTCCAAAAGAACCACAAATTTATATCCTTAATTTCTTTTGTTTAGAATAGGAATTCTTAACCTGGGGACCAAGGGCAGATTTTAATAGCTTCATAAAATTTGTAAATATTTGTTCATACAAAATGTATGTCAGTTTTCCTCAGAGAGAGGCCTTAGCTTTCATCAGATTCTAAAAGATGGGATGCTGTAGGGAGGAAGGACGGATCCATGACCCCCAAAATGTTAAGAACCACAAACATCCAGAAAGTTTCCTTTGTCCACAGTTTGTCTTTGTGTATTTATGCTATGCAGTCATCACTTCATGTTGCATATCTGCCTTCTAGGTGTTAGTGAGTATTTTGAAACATTGTGAAGTTTCATATATGAAGGAAGACCTGTCAATTCTGCAGGACCGGTGTCGAGACCCTGCAGTGTCTGTCCGGAAGCAGGCCCTACAATCTCTTACTGAACTTCTTATGGTGAGAGGCAAGGCATATGTATCTAATGCACAGTATTTTACATTAAAAGTAATTCCTCATAATACCTGTTGTTAAATGGTAAGTTGACCGTTAGAGATTCTGCCAATTCCACTGTAGGACTGTATAATGTAAGAGAAAAGAAGAGGTATCTTTCAACTATGTGTGATAGACTGTACTTCCTAGTAAATATAAATGGGAACTAATGCCAGAGAATGCTAATTGTTAGGCTTTTCGTCAGTTTAAATCTCACATAGAAAAATAAATTTAAAAATTAATTTGGTTATGCTAGAGGCCTAGATGAATTTTTGTCAATTAAAACATATATAGATGGTATTGCCGAAAGAGTAGACCCACTAATGCTATATACAATTTACTTCTGCCAGCTAATTAGCTGTTGAAGAATTTTAAAAGCATGTTTTTTTATTTATTTCATGATAGAAGGCATTAAACAATGCATATTTTGACTTTTTCTGTCAGCATCTATTCTACTTACTCCTTTGGATAAATATTTATTATTTGCTCTTGATTTTGAATGACTAAAAACATACTGATTTACTATTTCTAATAAAATAATGACTTTAATATATAAGCTTAAAATTTTATTAATAGTATGCACTGATTCACAATAAGCCAGAGGTTGAACTTTGTTCTTGCACGTATTTTGAGCATTGATTCTTTTTCACTCTGTGGTCTATTTGCAGTCGAATGTGTAATTATTTTTAACCTGTTTCTCAAAACATTGGTGACAACTTCACTGACTTGTATTTAGACTTCTAATAGGATAAGACCTCTAACATTATAATTTTTTCAATCCTAAGGCCCAACCTCGATGTGTCCATATCCAGAAGGCCTGGCTGAGGGGGGTAGTCCCCGTGGTGATGGACTGCGAGAGCACCGTGCAGGAGAAGGCCCTGGAGTGCCTCGACCAGGTCCTGCTGCAGAACATCAAGCACCACAGTAAATTTCACACTGGGGATGACAGCCAGGTGCTGGCTTGGGCACTTCTTGCTCTCCTCACCACAGAAAGCCAGGGACTGAGGTATGCTAACTGTATGACTTGTGTTCCTTATGGAAGGCCATAAGACTTTGTATTCATTTCTCCACTGATCTTGAGAAACCAACTTTCCACATTACTTAGTGTATGTGAAGACTCAACCTTGGTCTCTTTTTTTTCTTGACCTACTTCAAATCTCTTAGCATTTTTGTGGTAGCTGTATTTTTGCAACACCGTTTTGATCACTTCCTTTGCTTCCCTCTGCGTGCTGTCCAGTTTTAGATTGGTATCTTAATATGTAGTAGAAAATGCCCACAGGTAGCATATTATTATGTTACTTTTCCCCAATACTGGTTATTATGAAAGATGACTTCCTAGTTCTTGCAAGCACTGCAGGGTTTTTTTTTTTTCCTGTTTAATAACATTATTGAGCATACACTGTGTACAGTGAATATTGTATTCAGGAGTTAGGACCTGTTGTAGAGGAATTATCATGCAATAGAAAGAGTAATAGATTTAGTTTCGTAAAATACCATTCTGTGGGATAAAGAATTGTGGTACATATATGCAGTGGAATATTATATAGCCACAAAAAGAATGCAATCCTGCCATTTGCAACAACATGGATAGAACTACAGAACATTGTTAAGTGAAATAAGCCAAGCACAGAAAGACTAATCTCACATGTTCTCACTCATATGTGGGAGCTAAATATTAAAAGCGATTGATCTCATGGAGTCAGAGAGTAGAATTGTGTTACCAGAGGCTGGGAAGGGTAGTGGGGCCGGGAGGGATAAAGTGAGGATGGTTAATGGTCACAAAATATTATTAGCTAGTTAGAAGGAACAATATGTGATAGCATAACAAAGTGACTACAGTCAACAATAAGTTGGGTTATACTTTAAAATAACTAAAAGAGTAGAACTGGAATATTCCTCACACAAAGAAATGATAAATACCTGAAGTGATGAATACCCAGTATTTTCTTGATTTGATTAATTCACATTGTGTACCTGTGTCAAAACAGTACATGTACCAAAAATTCCATTCTGTTTCCTTGGCAAATCACTTTCTCTGGGCCTTAGTTTCCTCATTTGTAAGAGCAGCTGTTCGATTACATGATCTCTTCAAGTTCCATTTGGTGGTAAAACTTTATGACTGAAAATGTGTTCATTCAACAAATGTTTTCTCAGTACTGGTTGAGCATCCCTAATCCAAAAATCCAAAATGCTCCAAAATCAGAAACCTTTTGAGCACTGACATGATATCACAAGTGGAAAATTCCACACCTGACCTCATGTGACAGGTTGCAGTCAAAATGCAGGTGCACAACACACAGTCTGTTCAGCATCCCCAAGGGAAAAATAAAATTACCTTCAGGCTATGCATGTAAGGTGTATATGAGACATAAGTGAATTTCGTGTTTAGATTTGGGTCCCATCCTCAAGATATCCTATTAAGTATATGCAAATATTCCAAAATCAAAAAAAAATCTAAAATCCAAAACGCCTTTGGTCTCAAGCATTTCAGATGAGGGATACTCATCCTGTACCCACTCTACACTTTGCTGAGACTCCTAGAAGGCAGGGATTTACGCACCTTTTTCACTTTCCTTAGGGATACCTCAGCAGTCCTGAGATGAAAAAGTATGAGAGCCACTGAACTAGGGAATCAATTTTTTTAAAAAGGGATTATTGGGATCAGTAGGGTTGGTGGCAAAAGAATTCTATAAACATTTATAAACAAAATGTTTGTTAAGTTCTTTAATAAAGTATTTCAAGAGGCTGGGCACAGTGGCTCACGCCTGTAATCCTAGCACTCTGGGAGGCCAAGGCGGGCGGATCGTTTGAGCTCAGGAGTTCGAGACCAGCCTGATCAAGAGCGAGACCCCGTCTCTACTAAAAATAGAAAGAAATTAGCCGGACATGGTGGCGCGTGCCTGTAGTCCCAGCTACTCGGGAGGCTGAGGCAGAAGGATCGCTTGAGCCCAGGAGTCTGAGGTTGCTGTGAGCTGGGCTGACGCCACGGCACTCTAGCCCAGGCAACAGAGTGAGACTCTGTCTCAAAAAAAAATAAAGTTTTGCAAGAATAGTGAGAAATGTTTGCAGAGAGAGTGCTTCACAGACTAGGTGACCTTTGAGTTGAATCTTGAAAGCCAAAGGGCACCCGGTGGAGAAGACTGCCTGGGCGCACAATACCGCGTGCTGTTCCAGGCTTTGCTAGGCTCCAGTGTGGCTGGCAGGTGCATTGGGCTGGGCCTGAGATGACATGGACGGTTGTGATTAAGCATGCTGAAAACGGGTGAGAGGGTTGATGAATTTACAGTGGGTGAGGAGTACAGGAAGTATAGAGAATGGGCTTGTGTTTGGTGACCAAGAAGACAGAACCGGAGAAGATAGACAACTGTGTAAGTGAGTTAAGTCAGAGATAATGAGGTCCTCTAAGGCGAAGGCAGTGGGCATGGAGAGAGGGGCACATCTTCAGAGCAGCTTAACAGCAGGGAGTGGTAGAGTTGGTGAAGGGTGGGCTTGAGGGTTGGAGGAAGTAGAAAAGGAAATGAGTCTGTAGTTCCAGCTACTTGGGAGGCCGAGGCAGGAGGATCGCTTGAGCCCAGGAGTTTGAGGTTGCTGTGAGCTAGGCTGACACCACGACATGGGCAACAGAGCAAGATTCTGTCTCAAAAAAAGAAAGAAAAGGAAATGGTTAATTCATTCAACTGAACAAACATTTTGAGGACCATGTTTTTCAGGTGCTGTTCTAAGTGCTGGAGATTCACAAATTTCAGCACACTTGCTCTACTCAGATTGCTCTCAGGTCTAATGGAAAGAGACAAAGCCACAATTTTAGTAGAAAGTGAGTTACAGGAACACGGAGGAAAGTTGCACAGCGTTTTGGTGATTATTTCTTCTTCCTCTTCCTCTTTCTTTTGTTCCTCTTCCTTTTCCTCCACTTTTCTGTTCCTTCTTCATTTTCCTCTTCCTTCCTTTCTTCTTTCTTTCTTCTTTCTTTCTTTTAGCTTAGGATGGCTTCCCAGAAGTGTGGCATGAGCTGAATATTGAGGAGTGTATAGGAATTAGTCAGGCAGCCAGAATAGTGAGGGCTTCCTGGCAGTGCAAAAGCGTAGCAGCCAGAAGGCTCCATGCAGTCTAAGGAAAATGACTGGTTCAGAGGTCTGGCAGGGGCTGGGGCGGTACGGAAGGAGTGCTGGAGATGGAAGTTCAGCTTTGATTCCGGGTGCTTTGTCTAATCTGAGTGGGGAACTCTCGGTAATAATGAGATCACCCAGAGTTAGGTTGTAGATGAGAGCCGAGGACTAAGAACAGAGCTTTTCAAAATCAGCAATTAATGTGCTTAGAAGAAGAAAGGGATTAGTGAAGGGAAACTGGTAGATCGGAGTCCAAGGGCAAAGGACGTTGTCAGTAACCTCTAGTAGAGGGCACATAAAAAGGGGACTGAAGAGTGGCCGTGGGTTCTGATGTTAGGATGGAGGTCGGTTAGTGTTTGTTGAATGGCCTCCTGACTGGGTGGGGAAGGGCAGGGGCCCGCAGTGGGGCTGATTGAGGATTAGGTTGGGAGGCCTCCTGGGAACTGCTCAGTTGACTTGGACGGGTGTGAGTTGCCAAAGAGGAGCCAGATTTGAGATTTAAAAGCTGGAAGTTCAGAGAATTTTTTTTCTCAATCTGTTGGCTTCATGTAATAAACTTCACATAAAATTTTGTGCTATTCTTTTTAAGTAAATGTAAAAATATTTGTTGATTGCATGAGTCTTATGATATTTGGACATAAATCATACATAATCAAGTGAGCTAACTGCCGTAAAACTCTTGACATACATGGATGGTTTTTTTAAATCAATAGCTGATACATTAACAAAACCATTTGTATGCATATGCTTGTTGTGGTATGTGGATGTGTTTATTTTGTTATAGTCGACTTGTTCTCCATGCTTTGAGAATTTCCCTTTTCAAAAAAATTAAATGAGAAAGTCTTATTGATCTGTGTATATATGTGCACCTGCATACTTTCCGGGAAGTCTAGGAAAAATTAATTGGGGAAGAAGTATGTTTTTGTCTTCATTTAAATATATAATATGGCATTATCTCGTGAGTTGTATGATCTCATTCAGTGTTATGGGAAGAAGTAAAATGAGAGATGGTTTAAAAACACCAGGAACATAACACAAACACTTTAGTACATCAGAAGCATTTTTTATTTTATTTTTAAAAGGTTTGAAATATCTATTTCTGAGTGGTGTTAGTAGGCTATTGTAAATTTTGGCTCATTTAATATTGATATATTTTAAGTGCTAGGATGTCATTTCTTCCATTGAAAAAAGGGCAGTGTTTCTATTTTTTGTCACTGTAACCCTATAAGCTCTGTGTGTATCTGTTATTGGTAACCTATCCCATATATTTGTGTAGAAATTTTGTAGATGAGGATAAGAAAGATATCAAATGAATTGTGGGATTTTATTATTTTATTTAAAAAAATAAATATGAGGGGAAAATAAATAAAACTTATTCTGTAATAAAAATTAAAATGATGTCTAGCTGGCATCAGATGAGCCATGAGCCAGGAACCTGTGCCAGAGGAGTGTCACATGCCAGAGGAATCCGGGGGCCAGAAGTTGATGCCCTTTCAGTGAGGGGCTGATCTGAATAGTTTTGTGTATTTATAGTGACAATTCTACCTTCCATCTTTTTTTCTAGCCGCTATCTAAATAAGGCTTTTCATATCTTGTCCAAGAAAGATAAATTTTCACCCACTTTTATAAGCAACGTGATATCTCACACTGGCATGGGACATTCTGCACCAGCCTGGATGCTGCTCTCCAAGATTGCTTGCTCATCACCCAAGCTCGACTACACCAAAATAATAGAGTCCTGGGAGAAAATCAGTAGGTTTGTATGCTTATAATTTAGCCACTGATGGACACTCAAGATTCTTGGAAACAAAGCTTATGTCTTAAGGAAGTGGCCTATTTCATAGCTGTTTGTATACTGAGATTTTTTCTTTAACACCTGGCATAAAAACAAACAGGAAAAATAAGAATCAGGGCCCACATGGTGGCTCATGGCTGTAATCCCAGCACTTTGAAAGGCCAAGGCCGGAAGATCACTTGAGGCCAGGAATTTGAGACCAGCCTGGGCAACATAGCAAGACCCTGTCTCTACAAAAAATAAAAGAATTAGCCAGGTTTGGTAGCCCACACCTGTTGTCCCAGCGACTTGGGAGACTGAGGTGGAAGGCTTGCTTATGCCCGGGAGTTCAAGGTTGCAGTGAACTGTGATCATGCCATTTCCCTCCAGCCTGGGTGACAGTAAGACCCTATCTCTTTTTAAAAAAAAGAAGAAAGAAAGAAAACTAAGGATCACTTTTAAGCTGGCCGTTTACTCTTTGTCCAAGTACATCGAGTGCCTGATGTTCCCACAGGTTGACTCCTAAAGCATGCTACCTACCCTACTTCTTCCATTATTAATAATCCTGAACAAAAGGCATTTTTTTTGGTACCAATGTTTAATTTGGTTCTCTCTTAATATTTCTCCTGCCCTTTCTCTAGTCAGCAGAACCCCAACTCAGACACCTTAGGACATATTCTATGCGTTATTGGGCATATTGCAAAGCATCTTCCTAAGAGTACGCAGGACAAAGTGACTGGTGAGTGTCTGCTGGAGAATTTTCCTTGAAGAGGCATTGCCATTCATTCATTTCAGTTTATATATATATATACATTTTAAAGTTACACTTCAAAGATTTTGACTTCTTCTTAGGTGTCATCAAGGGTAAGCTGAATGGATTTCAGTGGTCTCTGGAGTTGATCAGTTCAGCTGTTGATACCCTGCAAAGGCTTTGTAGAGCGTCTGCAGAGACAGCGGCGGAGGAAGAGGTATGGCCACAAACTCTGCTTGATATGTTTCTGACTTATTTGTACTCAGACATGTTATTCTGTTTCAGAGTTTGAGGAGTGTTCTCTGTAGATAGAGGACCTCTAAGGATGTGTAGTCCCCAGTGGCTATTGCTACAACAAGGCAATGCCATGTGACTAGCTCTTGACATTCCCCAAGAAGATCTGGCTGCTAAAGATACGTGGTCCCTAAGGTAGTCACCACCTTGGTTCCAGGTTAGTAAGGCATGCCTGCCGATTGACACTCATTTCCTGATGAGAACTCTGCAAGGTTATCTTTTGATAAGTTGTGGCCCAGATGCTTGTGATACCTTTGGGTAGCCTTCTCCTTCATTGCCACCCTCGTTCCAAGAGCAATTAATAGACAATTTTCCACCTAATCAGGGAGTTCCCTCCAGTCCAGGTTTCTGATCTTTCGATGAGTCATAATTCTGGAAAATGCCTGTCCTGTTACTATGATGTTACATTTCTCAAATATCTCTTGCTAGTATTATGTCCCAAAAGTGCCCACAGCCTACAGCTAATGTTTTTATATATGCATAAACACAAAGCCAAATCAGGGATTTATGTGAAGTAGAGATTTACTTTGACTCTCTAAAAGGTATCCATATCAGTATTTCTAAGAAATAACTTTATTAGCATGTATTCTGTTTTTGTCATGAGATATACTCTTAATGCTAATCATAATGAAAAAATTCAAGGCTGGAGGTTATTAATAATGATTATAGAAATCAAAAATTAATTTAAATAATTGCTGAAATATATTTAAGTTTTCAGGAAAAAAAAATGATTGCTTCATCTAAGCTGCCTAGCTACCTTCTTATGCTTCCTTTTCTTACATAAATTCATTAGAAAAAGTCCTGCTTTAGTATGTTGAATTTTCTACTTACTGTAACAGGTCTAATAAAACAATGTATTGCAATATTTTTGCTGGAGACATAAGACAGATTGGAACTCATTTAGCAAAGCATTACTGAGCTATTTCTTATGTAAATGTTATCTGGTGTTTTCCAGGTATCTACCTTTCATCACTTATATTGGTGAAAGGGATACTTGCATTATTTGATTTTTCTAACACTTTATCTCAAGACCCAAGAAATTATATGAAAAACTTTTAAATAAGAAACATGACCTAAGCAGGAGGATATTTGAATATCAAATAGTGAAAAAAAGAAAGCTGATACTCTAGTAAGTCTAGTAAGAATGAAGAGGAAATGATACAGGGAAAAATTGTGAAAAATTTAGATGGCAGATTATGAAACTGCAGCCCTGCAAGGTTCAGTGGCACACATTTTGATAATGGCGGAGATAGGGCTAGAACTGAGTTCTCTGATTCCTTCCAAATGTTCTTTCACCAGCACTGGCTGGAAAAGGAATTATCTGTATGTTGGGAAGTCAGGGCCATAAGAAGTCATTTGCTGCTTACTAATGGCCTGTAGTCATTAGGACAGTAGGCTATATTGTTGTCAGAGCCTGTGAGGAAGGCAAGAGTTGTCTTCAGATTTAGAAACTGAGAGCTAGAAGAGGGGTAGAACTTACTACTATGTTAGAAAAATGGCCACAGTTTTAGCTTTGCCAACATCACCTCCCTTGGTGGTCAGTGAAGGAATAACACCCTGATATTTTCCTGGATTCTTAGGATATTATAAACCCATAGGACCTGTTTCCGCTAAACACACTTCTCTTTTTCTTTTCTTTGTAATGAACATTCTTTATTTTACTGAGAACAAATTATCCAAAGAATATGTATATGGTCAAGATACAGCTCAGCAGCAGTGTATTATATATGAGAGGACTTAGGTCTTCGGGCATTTTTGTTATCTGTAAGCTTGGTATGAGTTAATAGTGTTTTGTGGCTATCATTAAAATATCAATGAGGTCTTAGACTGTATTAATAGGAATAGTGTGTAGAATAAGAGGAGTGATGGTCCTGTTCTTTGTCCTGGTTAAATCTAACTTGACACACTCTGCAATTCAGTATCAGTGACTTTTCAGAGAAACGTGGATAAAATTCAATGTACTAGAGGAGAGGAATTAGGCGAGGGGATTACAAAGCAAGTCGTGTAAGGAATAGCTGACGGACCTGGAGTATTTGCATGAGGAAGGGAGGAATTACGTGGGATAGACTGCTTAGCTAAATCCAAATATATGAAAGACTTATGTATAAAAGAATTGGATTTATGTGGCATTTCTAAGGACCAGTCTGGACCAATGGGTAGAAATTGCAAGGGGACAAATTTTGGCCAACTGAAGAAAAAACGTAACTGTGGTCTGTCTAACATGGAGGGGCTTGCCTGAGAACCTGTCCCTAGTCATCAGAGGCCTTTATGAGAAGCCAGGCAACACCTTGGCATGAGCTGCTATGTGGAGAGAATCCAGGATTGGATGGCCTTGACAGCTTTCCTGGATTCTGTCCCAAGTTCTAGTCTTGAGGTCTCACACACATTGACCTTTGTCTCATCGGGATAAAGCATATGGATTTCGGAAGTTCTCCCGGCCAACATCATGGCCCAAATTGTGCAGTCTATTAAAATCTTAAGTGCAGCAGTTCTTTTAAAAGTAATAAAGACAGTAGTTTTAAACATGTCGGGCCAGGTGAGACTAAAAACATTTTGCTTGTAATGCTGGTTTGCCAGCAGTTTGGCCAACAGTCTTGGACATCAAGTCATGGTGATGCTGCTGGGCCCTGGACGGTGGTTCACACAGGGTCCTTCCTAGGCTACCTGCGGTGTAGCAGGGAGGCGTGCATGCAAAGAGACAAT
This sequence comes from Indri indri, assembly GCA_004363605.1. NCBI lineage: Eukaryota > Metazoa > Chordata > Mammalia > Primates > Indriidae > Indri > Indri indri. Next base: position 12,083 of record RJWJ010008783.1, read on the forward strand.
TCCAGTGTACTGAAATCATTCCTGAGATGAAAGTAGGCATAGGGGAACGTGGAAGGAACGGAGTGGAGGCCCGTCACTCAACTCAAGTATTTCGAAAACCCCTTCTATAAAAAATGAAGTCCTAGCATTCTAGAATGTGGTCGGGAGCTTTCTCCCTTGGCATCTAGGTGCAGTTAGATGTTGTGCACTAGAGGGGACCCCTTGAAGTTAATGTAACCAGTCAGAAACACTGAAAACTTGTCCCTAATGAAGAAATGTCAGAAGAATAACAACTGTTCTTTTTATTTTATTTCTTTTAAAAATAAAGTGTTTATCCCAGTAATTAATTCACCACCTGCATATGCCAGAAGAACAACAACTGTTTTCTCTGTTGTCGGAGGAGCATTGCTATTACAGATCTCTTATAAAGTAGGGTGCTAGATCTTCCTGAATATTTACCTTTTGCCCATGTAGGGCAAACACAGAAGGAAAGATGATATAAACACTGTTCTTTGCAAATTCTGCTTAGCCACTTCTCGTGGCCAGACTGCTAAAAGTATGTCCTTGTGGTTTTGGACAAATTATGGGAAAGAGGAAAGACACAAAGCAGGCCTTACAGCAGATCCACTTGAAGATTGTAGAGTTTCTTCTGTGAATGTGTCTCATGGGTCATCTGGGAGACGTGAGACCCTTCAGAGATGACTTTTGACTTGCCGTAGGAGCTACTGAAGCAGGTGTGTGGGGATGTGCTCTCCACCTGTGAGCATCACCTGGCCAGCATCGTTCTGAAGGAAGGTGGAGCAGGAGACCTGGATGAAGACCTGCTGGTGAGCAGCTGCTGTTGCTAACCATTCTCTTCTCTTCCTTATAGCATCAAGGTGTTATTAAAGATGATTTTGTAATGTGTACCTTAAATGCCATTAACAAGAAAAGAGCCCTCCTAGCCTAGAGATTACTCTCTTTTTAGAAGAATTTTTTTTGTTGATAACCTATTTATTTTTGTTATATACTTATTATCTGGGGGAAAACGTGATGGTAAACACATCATCCAGTTAGATCTTAGATGAAACCTGATTCCAATAAGGAAGATAACAATATGTATTGTAAGCTTGGTAGAGTTAAGCTTAGAAATAATAAGGTAAGAAAATAATAAAGCAAATGTATGCTTTGTTTTTTTGATTGGTTTGAGTTTTTTAAAAAATTATAACATGTCGGCTGGACATGGTGGCTCACGCCTGTAATCCTAGCACTCTGGGAGGCCAAGGCGGGCGGATTGTTTGAGCTCAGGAGTTCGAGACCAGCCTGAGCAAGAGCAAGACCCCGTCTCTACTAAAAAAAAAAAAAATAGAAAGAAATTAGCTGGACAACTAAAACTATATAGAAAAAATTAGCTGGGCATGGTGGCGCATGCCTGTAGTCCCAGCTACTCGGGAGGCTGAGGCAGTAGGATTGTTCGAGCCCAGGAGTTTGAGGTTGCTGTGAGCTAGGCTGATGCCATGGCACACTAGCCCGGGCAACAGAGTGAGACTCTGTCTCAAAAAAAAAATTATAACATGTCTTCTGAGCTATTTGAGCATCAGACTGCAGAACTGAGGAATGGTGCTGAGCATTTGCAAAGTGATGTCTAAAATAAAATGAGAAATTTGACAATTCAAAGCACAGTGACTCTGGAGCAGCAAGATCGTATTACACAGCACCCCTACTTTAGCCACTGTTTCTAAACTATGCGGGAGAGTCCTGTGAGCCAGGACATGTCAAGCCAGCTGGCTGTTCTCAGTGGCTGACTGTCGACAAAATGTGTTCTGATTCCAGCATCTGACACTGTCCAATAAAGGACATAATGATCTGCTTTTTGATGCCCTTCAGAACAGGCCATCATTTAACCAAAACTGGCCATTTTTCTTGGCTATTTAAATTAGTAGAGCACCTCTTTTCTGTGTCCAGTTCCTGCATTGCCAGCCTAGCTCTTGTAGTTCTGGTAATCACAGACCAAGTTTAGATTTGTTGAAAGAGAAAAGCATTATGCCTGGGGCACTACTGTGCACACATCCTTTAATAAAAAGTCTCATTATGGGAATCTGGGCACTTCAGGTAAGATGGCCATGATATGTGATGTGGGCTTGGCTCTTTTAATTTCTTTGGGCAGAGTTGCTGCGCACACTAAGAAAAATGCTTATTAGGGTCAGTGAGTTTTTCAGCTATTAAATATGTCACCAGAAGCTATTCTTCAATCAAAATATATACAGAGAAGTTTGGCCCTATATATATTGTTTAATTCATGCATCTTTACATAGGATTTAAATATTTCTTTAATCTATTAAGAGATATAGTATGTTCAAGGTTTTTTAAACCTACATACATCTATTATTGGCTTTCTTATCCTACAATAAGCATTTACTTGACATTTTACTATTCAGTATCACCCTTGCATTTTGGAGGTAAAGAAAAAAGAGCAATATTACCTAACTGTTAAAATGAATGTCATTAATGCACAGTAATGGCAGCTGCGGGGAAGCATAGGAGTCTAAATAGTAAACCATTCTGGAGGACAATTTGGAAATATATTTTAAGATGTAAAACAGGCTTATATACTCTTTAACCCTGGATTTTACTTTTAAGGAAATAGAGCAGTATCCAGGGGTACACAGATGCTTACCAGAGCTCTTGTAAACATTTGCAAAGAGTTTCAAACAACTTATATTCATTAATAGTGGAATAGTGAAATAAATTATGATGACATCCATGGTTTTTAAATGACGTGTATATAGCCATTAAATTGGTATGAAAGGTGTTACTATTCAAAGTTACAATTGCGGACTTCAAAACAGCATGATTAGTAAGTGTACAGGAAAAGCAAATATAAAGCCATCTGACTATAGAAATACTTTGAAAAAAAAATCGTACACGAAAAATTTTTACAATGGCTATGTATTTTTATGGAACAAAAAAATAGTAAAATTTTTTAAATTGAGGGGTAAAGTACTCCATGGATATGTCCTAAATCTAGCTAGAGTTAACTTTTCTTTTGCCTTATTTTTACTGTAAAACCAATTCTCTTTGTAGGTGAAGTACATTTTTACCCTAGGAGATATAGCCCAACTATGTCCAGCCAGAGTGGAGAAGCGAGTCTTCCTTCTGATTCAGTCCATTCTGGCTGCTTCTACTGATGCGGATCACTGTAAGGCACTTGAAATCGTACTCTGCACCATGCTGTGTTAAGGCTGTGTTAACCGCTGAGGTTCTGTCAGTAATCCTTTTTCCCTTCCCTGTAGTACCATCAACTCAAGGTAGCAGTGATGATGTGCCGGACTGTCACGCACCCTCCCAGGTCAGAGGCTCTGTCATGCCTTCTGTTATTAGAGCACACGCCATCATTACCTTAGGTAAGAGAACCACGTGGGGAAACAGGGCTTGTGCAGTCAAGTTCTGTGTGTAGTTTTTATCTTAAAAAAAGCCCAGCCATGGTAGTGTGCTGTGTGCTGCTGAGTGTATGTTTACTCTAGCTCTTTTGATTTGGGGAGGTAATTCTGATAGGAGCACCCAGCTCTGCAGGCACAACAGAGCTGTGGATACATGATGAGCTCAAACAATAAAGCCTAGGAAACTGACAGATACCATGGCTCACACTATACCTAATAATAGGAGCCCTCAGGTTGAAAACTATCCAAGAACATAAGACTCAGAATGCTCTCTATAGGGAGCTTTTGGTTTTTTAGTAGGATTGTGTGAATTTATTACAGTTATACTTATTCCTGTAATTTTTTTCAGTACCTTCACTTGCCTTTAATGTTCCTGTGTTTTTTTTATATTCATAATGAAGCACTCTGAAGTCTATTCATCAAGAACTGTATGCCTGGCACTGCACTGACTTCTGGGAATGAAAAAATAAATGAGGTTCAGTCTATAAAAGGAGATGGGTTTTTTTAAAATACTTCTCAGAACTGGTAGATGAACTATTAACAGTATTTCTCCATGAACTCAAATTATTGTTAATCTTTAAAACACTGACCTCTAGGTGCTATAATTTAATTTTTTTTCCTCAGTGTGATTGCATATTTTATGCTAGATAAGATTTACGAACATTTTTGGGGCCGGGCATGGTGGCTCATGCCTATAATGCTAGCACTTTGGGAGGCCAAGGTGGGAGGATTGCTTGAGGCCGGGAGTTTGAGAGCAGCCTGAGCATGAGCAAGACCCCATCTCTACAAAAAAAAGAAAGAAAGAAAAAATTAGAAAAATTAGCCAGGCATGGTGGCATGCACCTGTAGTCCCAGCTACTAGGGAGATTGAGGCCAGAGGATTGCTGGAGCCCAGGAGTTTGAGATTGCAGTGAGCTATGATGATGCTACTGCACTCTAGCTTGGGTGACAGAGTGAGACCCTGTCTAAAAATATATATATATATATATATATATATACGTGTGTGTGTGTGTGAACTTTTTTTGTAATATTGCTTATTTTTCAAATACCTAAGACTACAAATAAGAATAAAACATTCTCCAGACCACAAAGCAAACATGCAAATAAAACTCAGCAGCCCTCCTAACTATGAATAAGAAATAAATATGTGAGGTGAGCATTCTTTCCTACTTACCTAGCTCAAATTTCAAATTCATTACAAGGTATTTAGCTTCTATAGAGTACATGTATAATCAAAAGTAAAGTGTTAGGATTTGTTGGTCATTTCCCAGATAAGTAGATAACTACAAAATTCAAACATTGACTTTAAAAGGAAGATGATTTTATTAGTGTAAAGGAACATCCCATAATGTATATCTCATGAAACCTTGTGGGAGTTTAGTTTTCCTAAAGGTATTTTGAACTTTCTAATATTTAGGATGAGTCTGTCTGCCTTTAGTTTTTTGTTATTTGTGATTGTGGGCATGATGTTTTAACTTTGATTAAGTAAAATACATAGCAAGATTTCTCTAGAGAAAATTTAGGCATGGAATTAGGCTAGAATAGAAACAAGACATCTTCCTCTCTTCTGGGCCAGGTAAGCTGTGCTTACAGCATGAGGATCTTGCAAAGAAGAGTATCCCAACTCTCGTGAGAGAGCTCGAGGTGTGCGAGGACGTGGCTGTCCGCAACAATGTCATTGTGGTGATGTGCGATCTTTGCATCCGTTACACCGTCGTGGTGGACAAGTACATTCCCAACATCTCCATGTGTCTGAAGGATTCAGATCCGTTCATCCGAAAGCAGACACTCATCTTGCTTACCAATCTCTTGCAGGTTCGTATGAGGATTAGACACTTCCTCCCCTCCACCATTGCTTCTGGTTTAGGGAATATTTGAGTAGCATAGGAAATGTGCTTGCTTTGTAGTATAATAGAATCCAAAAATAATTAGTCTCATGTCTGATTTAAGAATATAACTCTTCTAATGTTTACTACAGCCTTTTAATCAGATCATTACTTGTGAATATTCATTTTGGGTATTTGTTCAGATATCCTATCAAGCAGTGTGAAGGTTCGTCTTTGCAGATAAATGCCATGTGGAGAAAAGACAATTAGTCCTAGTTCCATTTCTGTTATTCTCCTCGACCTGGAACAAGCCCATGTTTCTCAGACTTCACTTCTTCTTTTGTGAAGTGGAGGTGCTAGTGTTTGCACTGGGCTGGGTCACAGCATCGCTCTGAGAGTGCACTGAGATGTCTCAGGGTGTAAGAGCTTAGGGAACTGTAGAGCTCTACAGAGCATTAGATATTTTTATATATGCTGAAAGTGTATGTTTGGCCTGTAATGAGGAGAAAATAATATTTGATTTTTAAAAAGAAGATACCTAATTTGTATGTCTGTCCTGGTATGTTTCATACACTCATCTTTTCATGAATCACGTCCCTGATGGAAGCACCAGTGGCTCTCTCCCTCTAAAAGCCATGTGCTTTGAGTCACTTCCTAAGATGGTAGAAGGTCCAATGTGTTCTATGCATATCCTTCTCCACGTCTCTGTAACTAATAAATGGCACATGCTCTCATGCTGACTAGGACGTGAGAGCCAATGCGCTGAGCCAGTGTACCGGAGCCAGATCCAGGGGCTGACGGTAGGTCTCTAGTGGCATCACTAGAGAGCATCCACAGGTGGCTGAGTGACTGCGTACAGTGAAGCTTGTACATTAACACACATCCTGAAATAATGCCGGCTTCTCTTTGTTCAGGAAGAATTTGTGAAATGGAAGGGCTCTCTGTTCTTTCGATTTGTCAGCACTCTGATAGATTCACACCCAGACATTGCCAGGTAATCTTTTCCTCATGTGTAAGACTGCTAACAGTTTGCTTCATTTCTGGAATATGCTAGATTTCTTGTCCGTCAAATTGGTTTAGAGTTGAATTATTTAGGATTTAGTGAACTTTTGGTAGTTGCCAGAAAAGTTAGCAGGTTTTATACTAAGCTATCTAACAAAGCTTTATTTTGTATGCACGTTTTACAAAAAAAAATTCAGATTCATCATTAAATAATCTCAGCATTGTGACTGCATTTGCTAACATTGTTTGCTTTTCCTAAAGGAGTGATGAAGAACAGTGTATGTCTTTGCCATAGGAAACTATAGAATAGTAGCCACTAAATATTGACTGTTGATTTCTAAGCCAAATAAATGTTAATTTTGATAAAGAGTTCAGGCTTTCTTTTAAGTGCAGAAATTCTAGGAATTAAGATGGAATTGCATAGTATGAAATCAATATACAAATTACAAGGCTTCTTGGAAATGGGTGTTTCTTGAGAATTGAACAGGAGGGGAGTCACTTGGCAACTGTTAATTCCTATCCCTGTATCATTTTTTTTAATATTTATTTTCAAGGGGTTGAGAAATTGGTCTGATAGAATTTCCTACCCTAGATTATGTTATATGAATAATTCTTTTTAAAGCAAGTCTGCCATTGGAAAATAGAATGTTGAATGCCATTTCAAGAGCCACCACAGTGGGGGAAAGGTCTTTATAGAGTTCATTAACTATAAATAGCTTATTATAATGGGTCCCTCTGGTTCTTAATATAGCTACCAGTAATTTAGTCTGGCTTCCGTGGAAGAATTTCTGTTCAGTTTTCTTTGAGTATAATTTTCCAAGGAGGAACATTTCACATAACAAACTAGCAGAAGGTTAACATTCTAATTAACATTGTCTAGAGCCAGAAGCAAACAGCTAAGGCTGTCACTGTTTCTTTCCTTGCATAATTGGGAAAGGAACCAAGATAGCTGTGCAGCACCCTCTTACCTTCTCAGTGCATCGGGATAGTACTGACTCTCATGACCCTCTCTACATAATACATACCCCAGAAGCAGGCATAATGACAAGTGCTTAGAATGTGCTCAGATGATGAGCCTGGGAGGTAAGATTGGTTATTTAACCTGCATTTTTCTCGTTCTCCCTCACTTTTGTTAGCTGCTATACATGTATATTACAAAGAGCATTAATCAGTGCATAAAATATATGCAGAACCTACATGCATGGGTGGTCAGGGCATCAATCAGAAGGAAATTAGAAGGGCAGATAAAGAGATACTTTATATTGTAGTAAGATTATCAGTGCTCTTCTAGCATTTTAATACTTCCCCCTTAAGTCTTTCCATTTTATTTCTGCATTCTGGGTTTGTTAAAACCATGGTTCAAATGTGGACCATGATTTTCAGCTTGGAAAAGCTGATGACTGCATTTGCTAACTGTAATTTATGTTACAGTTTGATTTTTTTCCTTTTATTTTTAGTTGATTTTTAGCTGACTTTTTTCCTTTTATTTTTAGTTGACATGTAATAATTGTGCATATCTGTGGAATACAGACTAATATTTTGATACATACATGCCGCTTGTAATGATGAAATCAGGTAATCAGCATATCCATCACCTCAGACATTTCATTTCTTTATGTGTGGGACATTCAAAATCCTCTTAGTTTTTTGAAAATCTACAGTAAATTATTGTTAACTATATTTACCCCAGAGTGCTGTGGGGCAGTAGAACTTATCCCTTCTATCTAGCTGTAATTTTGTATCTTTTAACCAACCTCTCCCCCTCTCCTTCTCAGCCTCTAATAACCACAGTTCTACTCTGTACTTCTATGACCTCATCTTTTTTTAGCTCCTATATATGAGTGAGAACATGGTGGTATTTATCTTTCTGTGTCTGACTTGCTCTCTAATATTTTAGGCCAAAGGCTCGGCCTATCTGTTTACATTAAATACCCTAATGTACATTATTCATATGTATCTGCTAATGCAGATCTTAGCAAGAGACCAGTGTGGTGGAACCTATTGAATTTTTTTGCTCCAGCTAGATTTCCTAAAGATTCTGGCATGAGCAAGCAATCCTCCCACCTCAGCCTCCCAAAGTGCTAGGATTACAGGCATGAGCCACTGCGCCCAGCCTGTGTGACATTTTTAATTGGTGAGATAAACCCCAAATTTGAAAGCTACAAAATCGTATGATATATTTTCCCCTCTGCCCACTAGGTGGTGGCCTTGTGGTACAGTAGTCACAGAGCGATGGCTAGTAACAAGTGGATTGTTTTAGTTTAACTGGGCAAATGCTGCAGAGGTACAAGGAGGCAGGGCAGAGAGAGTCAAGGCAAAAAAGTGACTCAAATAATGGGCCATTGAGTTGGGATAGAAAAGGGAGAAAAGAAAAAGACGGCTTGGTTTGGGAGGAAAGGGGGTTACTCAACTGTCTAGAAGAGTTAGCGGAGTTGTGGAACAAGTAGGGTGGGGCCGAGGAAGTCAGACAGCTGGAAGGATCAGCAGGATGCCCATGAGTGGGGACTGATGTCCAGTGTGCTGACAGGGTCCAGGACGTGGCTGCGCATGGTGATGTGGAGAACGCATGTGAGGTTACTGCAGGCAATGAGATAGAAAGTTAGGGTGTTACATGAGCTCATCTGTATGGAGTCCTGCTGGGCTTTGAATGGAGTGAAAAACTAGGAGAGTAGAGAGCACAGCAGGTAGGTACGGGGGCTCCAGCAGAAAGGGCTGGAGGCCATCAGCTGGACCAGGTGGGGGAAGCGTTGTGTGTGCCTGTGTCTGTGTGTCTGTTGTAGCCAGTGGCCAAGACTCCCCTCCCTTCCCTATACCTTTTTCTAGCTTCCTTGTTCTTCAGAGCACTTTTGGTGGCACACTTTGTCTTGTATATAAAGTATCAGTCTACCCCCTACATAGGGGCTTCCTGAGGGGCGGAGGCTTTTTGTTTACTGCTATATCCCTAGCACCTGAAACAGAGCTTGAAACCAAGCAGACGTAATGAACATTTGGTAAATGAATGAATGAAGATATGAGGGCACTGTGAAATGTGGTCCTCTTCCTCCATGGTATGTGAGAGATGAAGCAGCCTCCCTTTGACAGGGCCGTAAGAGAAATGGTGTCCTTCGGGGAGAGCCAGCTGTCATTTATGAAGAAGAAGACAGTGAGTGCTCAGAGTCACTTACAGAGGGTAAGGGCTTGATTCATCATGGAACCTGGAGTGCGGAATACACAGTAGAAAGGTTCGAGGCAAGAGCACGGAGTCATGGGATGTCAGATGAGGAGAAAAGAAACAGCAGTGTAGGAATGAGATAGAGATGAGGGGAGCCTAGATAGATAACAGGAGGGGCTTGGATGTGGGAAATGCTTGCTTCAAGCCTCAAACAGAGTTCTGGTATAAGTGGGTCTGAGCCATCAGTCTACCCTGAGTAGACATGTCGTAGGCCAGATAAGAAACATGAATTCATTAGCTGCAGACTTTGTTGAACGGGTATCTGCTTCCGAATGGCATTTGACTTGCAAAGAAATCTGAAAGAGGTCAGATTTTTATGTTTTCTACTAAAGCTGAAAATGGAAGTGAGCTGACTACTCTTCCTTTGTGGCGTCATTGGGCTGTTTGAGTAATGGATTTCAGTTCTTAGTAAGGATGATAATTTCCTTTTACACGGTTATAACAAGGTAAACTCAGATTTAGCTGGTCGTCCCTTTGTTTTGCACATAATGCAGTTGATGCTGTAAGATCTCTAGACAGTGTCCCTGAGTTGGTGGAGCGATTTTGGGTGGTTCCTGGTAGTTGTCCTGTGGGAAAAGGAGAGGTCGGAAAGGATACTGGTTGAGCTAGGAACTTACCAAGATTTCTTGAGGGCATTGAGGTTTTCTAATCCAAGTACCTGGAGAGTGCCACCTCTTGTCACTCTAAAGCAATGTTCCAGGACGTATTATCTGGAATGTTCATTTCTTTTAACTTTTCAGCAGACAAACAAAAAACAAAATAGTCCCTCTTCCCCAGTTTATCAAGCTGGTGGGAGCTGTGAGTCTTATTCTAATCAAGGATGAAAGTTGTCTTTTTAATAAAGTCCCAGTAAATGCAGTAGCCAAGATGAGTCCTGGATATTACGCTTTGTGGCTTCTGGCTTCTCAGGATGGGAAGCTCTGTGACACTGCTTTCAGCCTTGGCATGGTTTTTGTGTTGCTATCGAATTTATCTGTATGGTTAGTTAAGCCGGTTTTTCACTAGGGCTTAGACTCTACGGTATTTTGCTGGCTGGTCACCTTTGCCTGTGCGGATTCCTGACCTAAGCCTAGTAGACTGGCATTTGAGATCAAGTCATCACTCAAAGCAGCTCCTCTTCCTGAAGAATTACTGACTTTATCTGGTTTTACATTTTCCTATAAATAGGTTCAGATCTAAGGAGAAAGTTCAGGTAGACTTGGCAACTGCTGTGCCGTGGTAGGTTAACTGTAATAAAATGCCACAGAAGGTGAATTCTTGTTGTTTCTTTGGGGGATATTTTTTATTTAGTGGTTTTCTCCATTCTTGTCACAGTTTACCAAAGTAACCCTTGTTTAGAAGGAACTTCATCTGATGCTGTGACCTTTGTCTTTCAGACCTGGGTTGCTAAACATCATAGTTTGTGCAAAATATACCGAGTACTCTTAGATCAAACAGGTGCTTCTAGCTGGCCTTAAGTGAATTTTTCCTCAGGGAATTCCATTTTTTTAAATAGAGTTTTATTTGTTCTTTTTTCATATTTATAAGTCAGGCTGCCCCTTTATCTCCTAGGTGAACAGTCCAAGTGTGATTATCTGCAGTGAAATTTTTATCGAGGCTTACTTCCTTCGTGATTTCTCAGCTACCTTCTCTGACTTTTAATTGTTGCGTATGCTATGAATGCAAACGGATTTGAATCTTAGCGTAAGGAACAACAGTAGGGGAGGGGGGACATAAATCTCATGTAAAGTCCTAATGTGCTCCAAAGCCACGTGGAAGCTGCAGGGATTGTGGAGAGCTGACTGGTGCTCCTGTATAGGTGGAATTGCATCTGAGCTCTGAAATGAAATGAAAACTTTGGTCTCGACAGTATGAATGGACCACAGTGAGCCCTGCACTACCTTAGGTTGACCCCTAAGCAGAAACCAGCGCTTTCGCATTCTCTCACCTGCTCTCATGATAAATCAGAAACTGTCCCGTAGCTATAGTTGAACAGTTTGCCTTTGTCTATTTACATTTGGCTTTGGAAACCTTCCTTGGGTGCTGGTGGCATCTGTGTCCCTCGTGTGGCACTGCACGGATGTGTTGGAGGCACCAGTGGAAGGAGAGCGCCCCAGGCTCCCTGAGAGTCAGTTACTTGGAGGAGGGTGCTTGCCCTGCTGATCCAGACTGTGAGGCTCTTGTCGTTAATCCTATTCTTGAAAAAAAGTTCCAGGTACTAAAATTGGTTTTTGTTCATTATTGTGGACAGCAAACTTGAAGTGGGGGGATGAAGGCCAGGTGTTTCTTTCAGGTGACCATTGTCATTGCATCAGCCTTAAGGACACTGGCTCCTGCTTGCAAAAGCAGTTTGGGATGGTTGGTTGGTTTTCCCTACTTGAAGTACAGCTGGGTAACAGCACCTTGCGTGAATTTTGAAAGGAAACCTGGTAGAGAAAGCTTCATACTAACCTTGGATTCAGAAGGAAGCTGGGGAGTGAGGACAGACCAAATAAGCTAAACTTCTCTCTTGTGTCTGATCTGATGAAGCTGCTTGTTGGGATAGACTTAGGATCCGTCACTGTTACCTACAGCTCTCTTCTGCTTGGCAGAGTTCTTGGTGTATTCAGAAGCTGTTGGTGAATAGCAAATGGGACTCTTTCTTTTGTTTCTCCCTCCTTACAGCTTTGGGGAGTTTTGCCTGGCTCATCTGCTGCTGAAGAGGAACCCCGTCATGTTCTTCCAGCACTTCATCGAGTGTATTTTTCACTTCAATAACTATGAGAAGCATGAGAAGTATAACAAGTTCCCCCAGTCTGAGAGGTCAGTGAAGCCGCCGAGGTGGTCTCCTTGTCTCTCGGGAGGAGCCTCGGGAGGGGTCTGGCTGTTTTGTACACAGTGGTTGGACACAGACCCGACCCAGGTATTCACTGTGGTGGTCGTTATTTTCCTTGGCAGGACAATGTAACAAAGTGCACTCCTGAGGATAGATTCCTAAGGGAGTGTCTGTGATGAACACTGGGATCTCAGCAGTGGGCTCGAGCCTTTGGCATGTGGCTTTTAGGATGCTGTTAAAATGCTGTATTAAGTGCTTGTCACCCATGCCCACGTGACGCAGTAAAATTGTCCTGTTGTGCCACAGAGAGAAGCGGCTGTTTTCACTGAAGGGAAAGTCAAACAAGGAGAGACGAATGAAAATCTACAAATTTCTTCTAGAGCACTTCACAGATGAACAGCGATTCAATATCACTTCCAAAATCTGCCTTAGTATTTTGGGTAGGCTTGGTGTGTTTGGGATAAAACGTGTGTTTAAAAATGCAGTCCTGTGTTGATAATGGCCCAGCAGGTCTGTAGCAAGTGACAGGAAGACCTCTGTCATCTTGTCCTTGTTTGGCATGGGCTATGCCCAGGCAACCCCGTGGCAGCCCCCAGTGGCCCTGGCTCTGTGAATTGCACTTCCCCCGTGGGCTGGAGCGTTTCTCAGAAGATGCTCTTGTGCGCTTTCTCCCAGCGTGCTTCGCCGACGGCATCCTGCCCCTGGACCTGGAAGCCAGTGAGTTACTCTCAGACACGTTTGAGGTCCTCAGCTCAAAGGAGATCAAGCTTTTGGCAATGAGATCTAAACCAGATAAGGACCTTGTGGAAGAAGATGACATGGCCTTGGCAAACGTAGTCATGCAGGAAGCCCAGAAGCAGCTCATCTCACAAGTAAGTGTGCTGTTCTTCCCTAAATAGCCCTGCTCGCACCCCTGTGCTTCCCGTCTGCCCCCAAAATCTTGGTGGTATACCCAAGATCCTGATTTCATTCTTGCTGGTGGGCTTAACTCTTGCCCAGGTGGTGATGATTCTCAAATCTGCGTTTCCAGCCCCACCTTCTCTCTGAGCCCGATCCCAGTTCCGCTCGCTGCCTGGATGTGCCACAGGCGCTGCACTTACTCTTGTCAAAACCGAATCAGTCCTCCCTTCCTTCTGCTGTTCGTCTCTTCCTTCTCCCACAGTCGGTGGTAAAGAAGGGAACCATTATCTACCAAGTTATCCAGAAGGGAGCCCGGTGCCACTGCAGAGTGGAGTCCTTCTTGCCAAGCCCGTGCTCTGTTTGAACCGAATGGCTTTGAGGGGAGCTCAGTTGCCACAGTCTTCACCAGGCCCAGTGTCTCATGCCTGGCCTGGATCACCAGTTTGTATTTCCCACCTGAACTCTGAAGGCTTTTGACCCCAAAGAAGTAGGCTTTGATCACATCCACTTTGCTAAGAGATCCTGCCTGTTTTTATCTTACGGATCTGTCTCTGTGGTTCTGACTTGACTTGAGCCTGCGCCATTTCCAGTAGTTTTCTTAACACCGCATTTCTAGTTTGTTTCCGTTGCAGGCCATGCACCACCTTGCTGCCAGAACAGTCTTTCTTAAGTCCAGATTTGATCATTTTATTCTCCTACTTAAAATAGACTAGAGGCTTGTCAACTGCAAGGGGCAGTGGGAGCTTTTGGGTCATGGATCGTGGGTCTGTGCTGCTGGTTATTCAGTGTAGACTTTTGTCAAAACTCATGAAACTGTTCACTTAAAATGAATGAGAAAATTTATGGTATGTAAGTTATGCCTCACTGGTGATATCTTTTATATGTTGGTGGCTTCCTGTTGTCTTGTGCATAAAACCCTGATTCTTCTTCAAGGGCACACAGAACTCCTGGTGTTCCTTCCAGCCCTCCCTCCGTCCTGCTCCCGGCCTCCATTCCAGTGCCGCGCACTGCTCCTCCTGCCCGCCTCATCCCCACACACCCTCGGTGTCGTCTTCCCCGATGCGCACGCCTCCCCAGGCATCCCACCTTCATACTTCCGCCCCCAGCACCCTGCCACTCGTCACCTCATGCCCTTCACCGTGACAGACGTGCACTGGCGTAGGAGCAGCTAGAAGGCAGGGATTCTTGGCTTCATTTCTGAATCCCTGGAGGGTAGCTCTGTGCCTGGAACAGAGAAGGTGCTTGATAATACTTGAGTGAACACATTTAAACCACTTTTTAAGACTAAACCACCAACTGCTCAGGTTCAGTTTTATTAAATTGTTTATCTCTCTACATATTGTCTTCCTGTTTCAGGAACTCTGATAAGACTTTTTAGAAATAAATGGTTTATAAGAAAGAAACATACATGTGATTTTAAATGAGAAGAAAGAGTACTTTCAGCTTCAGAAGGATAAAACTTGCATATATGGGCTACTATAATGAACTGTTTTTAATTCTAAGAGATTTATTGCAAAATATTTGTGGTTAGTGATCATTCAAGGTAAAGATTTTGAAGACTTAGTCAAATTTAGGTACTATGTAAACATGTAGAACTTCCTAAATGTGTGCAAAGTTATACATAAGAAAGAGAGAGAAACAAAGCTGGCGGTCTTCATGCCTAACCATTGTTAGACCATTGTCCTTTCACCAGCAGGAATACAGAACGTCTCTCTGGGCAGCCAGTGTGACCTGGTTTTCATTCCAAAAGGGAGGATGTCAAATGGAGGGACTGAATGTGGAGCATGAACCCAGGCTCACGAGGGGTTTGTGTGGAGATTTAGAGCTTTTGCCAAGTTACTTAACATATTTCTAATTCCTTTTGCTCAGTTGGAAAATATGACTAGTATTTATCCTGCCCTACTTTACAAAGCCTTCTGAGTGTTTTGAGGTAATGCGTATAAAGTCTCCAGGAAAAAAGCAGGGGGTCTTATACATTCCCAGTATCATAATGAAAAGTAAAAAATAAACTTAACATAGTATGCTAGATCGGCTCTACTAAAAGAACTAGATCAAGGAAAAGTCTTTGCGTTCCAGAAGTTTATACATCTAAGACATGCCTTTGTTTGTGTTACCGCAGGTTCAGAAGAGGAATTTCATAGAAAATATTATTCCAATTATCATCTCCCTGAAGACTGCGCTGGAGAAAAATAAGATCCCAGCCTTGCGGGAACTCATGAACTATCTCAGGGTAAGGATGAGTTTGTGCTTTTGGGGTCATTGTCCCCCTGCAGCTCATCACTGAGGATCTTCTGCCAGTTGTGATGGTTCAGTTAGTGAATGATAACTCCAAATGCTACAAAACCAATATTACCTCGGTTTGTGTAGAGAGACACTTGCTGGACAGGCCTGTGGCTGTGGTGGGGAAGATGGAGAGTTTGACTGGGTTCCACTGAAGTCACCCCTGCCCTTTTCCACGCAGTTGGGCTTCTGAAGAGCTGACCCACTGTGCTGAGCCAGGCACATCTTTGGTGGGATTAGATTCCATTTTGAAGACCTTCTCAGCTGGGGTCAGAACAAAGTCATCATTGTAGTTCAGCCTGGGGAGGGGTAAAGTGAAAGTTGGTCATCATATTTAATTTCGGGGTGTTTACCTCTAACACCGTCTCAGATTGACAAGTCAGGCAATATAATAGATGCCCCATAGTGACTGCCTCAGGGGCTGCCACCACCGGCCTGGCTTCACTGCTCGTGCAGCAGGGGCACCGTGAGAAGACCCAGTCTGGGCAAAGCCAAGATGCGCTGACTTGCAGTGCAGAACCAAGTGAGGCCTCAGGCCATTCCGCAAAATCTGCTACTCGGAAATAAACGCAACATTTTTTTCATTTAATTCAACAGAGTTATTTCGCTGTTCACATTATGTGTTTTTCTTCCTCAAAAAATACTATGAATTTTTCTTCCAAAAAAGGCTAAATGAAATTATCGAATATAGTTTTTCAAATAGCTTTTTATCCAAAGAAGCTAAGGTGGGAAAGAAGCATGCATCGTATGGCAAAAATGAGAACTTCCGATTATTCTTGTATTTCTGTTGGCCTGTTTTAGACCTCAAAAAGGAAAAAGAAAGAGCTCAGATCCCAAATAGACTACTTAAGAGTTCAAGAAAAGGAAGTCTGTCTCTTGTTTCTGGGCACATGCTCACAGGATGGCCACACAGTTGCTTGATAGTACAGTGATTCTCTTCTTTAGCCTGTGGAGCCCACTCTGAGTGGCAGCTGGAGAGACGATAGATTTCCTCCTCTTTGTTGGGATTTCCCTTCTGGTTAGAGCTGCAATAGATATTTTTCTCCCTCTAATACTGTTAGATGAAATGGTTTCTTTCTTTTTGCAAAGTGGCCTTGTCCCTAGTAGACCTCTTTAAGACCTAAGAATGTTCTTACCCAGATATGATAAAAGATTTTCTAGAAAATCTTCAGAAGAGGACACAAAACATGGGATTAGAGCCTGTGAGCCTATGGGGAGAGCTAACGTAGGCAGAGGAGCCACTTTTAGACTGCTCTGCTTCCTGGGACGTGCTCCAGGGGCCCTGCCTGAGCCAGGACTCTATTTCTCACGTCAGAAACCTGGGAGATTTCCTGCTAACTGGCAGATAAACAGGAAGCTTCCCAAGAGATCAGAACTGTTGGTTAATATCTCCCATCATGTTCACCTGCTTCTGTGGTCTTCATAAGTATGGCTGGTGTTTCCTCGGACTATTCCATTATACCTCTTAGTTAGTGTTAATGGAAATAGTCTGCTTTCAGTAATGTAAATCTTCACTTGCTCATAACGTGAAGATTCCATTCCAAAAAAATTGTTAAATGGAGAAAGGGGAATGCTTGTACATTGTTGCTGGGAATGTAAAGTAGTACAGCCACTATGGAGAACAGTAATTATAAACAATTATAAATAATTATTTATAAATAATAATTACTTGTAATCGTTATTATTATTTATCAAGTCATGTTGTAGACCTTATGTTTTTATTCAAGAAAACATTAAAGGATGCTTCTGGGTCTGTTTCAGGAGGTGATGCAGGATTACCGAGACGAAGTCAAGGATTTCTTTGCAGTTGACAAACAACTGGCATCAGAACTTGAGTATGACATGAAGAAGTATAACGAACAGCTAGCCCAGGAGCAAGAGCTGGCGAAGCAAGCTGACGTGAACAGGATGGCGCAAGGCCCCGGTGCGGCGCCAGCAGTGCAGGTAGCTGTGAGGCCTGCTTCAGCTTGCCCCGACTCCCGGTCTGCTCTCTGCTGTCAGTCTGTTCAGCATTTCTTAAAACTCACATATGATCAGAGGTTGGTCGGAGCTAGACCTTTGGGATTACTTCTTGTTGGCCACTACCGTGTGTCTTTGTTATAAGTGATAGATACACCAATAGCTCGAGGCCTTCCATCCCACAAGGCTATGGCATGGGAATTTGTCTGGAAGGTCATTGTAATGATAGTTGGGAGAATCATGGGAGTACCAGAAGCAAGGTGGCAGTGGGGTTATTTGGTGTTTGGTCACAGCGACTGTAGATACCTGGGTCTGCCTGGTGTCTTAGTTTCTTGTCTTTCTCCCAGCAGGCCCCTCTCTAGAGCAGATCATCCTGGGGGCGTTTCTGGGATTAGCTGCTGCTCCGGTTAGGAGCATAATGCTCTCACTGCCCTGAGGAGTCCAGACAGATCTGCTGTATTAAAAAGTGATGAGGACAAACTAACTTATTCCTTTTTCTCCTAATGCCACAACATCTACATGTGGCAGTTTGCTAATAATATTCTGTTTCTGAAGAGGAAGTTCTACTTGCCCAGGGCTGATACGGTTTTAAAATAGATTACTTATGGACTTGCTCAAAGCATGTGAAGGTTCCAAAAAAAGTATTAAACAGAGAAAGGGGAACACTTGTATACTTTTGGTGGGAATGTAACATAGTACAACCACTATGGAGAAAAGTATGGAGATTCCTCAAAACACTAAAAACAGAACTACCGTATGATCCAGCAATCCCACTTGTGGGTATATACGCAGAGGAAAGGAAATCAGTGTGTCAAAGAGACACCTCCACCGGCATGTTCATCGCGGCACTATTCACAATAACCGAGAGAATCAACCTGGAATGTCCATCAGCAAATGAATGGATGATGAACGTGTGTTACCTATGCGCAGCAGACTATTATTCAGCCATTAAAAACAGAATGAAATCCTGTCATTTGGTACAACATGGATAAACCTAGAGGACATTATGTTACAATAAGTGAAATAAGCCAGGCACAGAAAGATAAATACTTCATGTTCTCACTCATATGTCTGAGCTAAAAAAGTGGAACTCATGGAAGTAGAGAATTGATTGGTAGTTACCAGAGGCTGGGAAGGGTTGGGGAGGGGAATGAAGAGAAGTTGGTTACTGGGTACAAAACTACAGTTAGGTAGAAGGAATGGGTTCTAGTATTTAATAGTATGGTAAGGAGATTATCATTAACACTGATTTATTGTATATTTCAAAATAGCTAGAAGAGAAGAATTGGAATGTCCCCAACACAAAGAAAAGATACTTGTTTGAGGTGATGGATATCCCAATTATCCTGAATCATTACACATTGTTGGCATGTATCAAAAGAGCGCACGTACCCCCAAAATATGTACAACTATTATGTTATCGGTTTTTTTAAAACTTTAAAAAAAGTGTTAGAAGGTAAAACTCTATTGATCTTCTCTAACAGGTTGCTCCACGTTTAGAAATAATGCCGGTTCCTGCTGGCCAAGAAAATCCCGCCATGTCCCCTGCTGTGAGGCAGCCCTCAACACCGGGGCCAAGCACTGGCCATGCACCGACTCTGTCTCCTGTTCCTGAAACAGGGCCATTGAACAGGTTGATGCCCAAAGCCAGGTAGAGGGCCACGGGGTCCCTCAGGGGGCTGATTGTGTGTTCTCAGAGGCGGCTCTGCTGTCCCACCCAGGTGTCAGCGGAAGAGCGCCGTCACTGTGCCTGTCCCGCCCCTCTCCACATTCTGCCCTGGGAGGTTGGAACGCGTGTGGCTGAGGGATGCTCTTGAGCAGAGGTGGGTGGGGACTGCCGTGAGAACCTCGGGGTCTGTTCTCCTCCACAGGCCCATGTCCCTGAGCACCATCGCAATCCTCAATTCTGTCAGGAAAGCCGTGGAGTCCAATAACAGGCACCGGAGTCGGAGCTTAGGAGCATTGCCTTTCACTTTGACTTCTAGAAGCCCGGAAAAACCGTGCAGTCAGGGTAAGCCTCCAATTTGGCACCAGACATAGTGAGAACATGGAGACCAAAAAACAGAACAAGCCTGCTTCTCATTCCGTCAAAATGGTTTCTATTTTCTTATCTTGAAAACAACATTAATTGGGGAGTTAGGATTATGGGTAATAAAACAATGCACATTTATTCTAAAAGATTTGGGAAATAGTGAAATATGTAACTCACACACAGCAGTGAGGTGTCCATTCCTCCAGCGTTCCACTCCTCACACACACGTTTTGTTGCACTTATGGAATCGTGATCTTAGTGTGCATTGTTTTATGACCTGCTTCCCTGTACACGCTTATAATAAGATATAGTGCAAATTTTTCCATGGAATTTTCTTTCAAAACTTTACTCCCAGTGGCTCTATAGCATTCCATATGTGGAAGTACCAGTACATGTTTATTGCTACCCTATTCTTGTAAACATTGGTGTTTTTCAGCTTTTTTTTTTTTAACAGTCCTAAACTAGAGAAAGATCAACTTTTTAATACAAATAATGCCACAATAAACATCCTTGTACATATATATAGCCTTGTATGTATATAAGCCGTAGGATTAATTTCCAGCAAAGGCCATGAATATTTTAAAACTTTGATAGTGTCAGACTGTCCTCCATAACTTGTGCCAAATTATCCTCTTACAGGAGCGTCCATTTTCCTACCTAGAAACACTGGTTTTATGATTTCCCATTGTCTTTGCTGAGCTTTCTAGACCAAAAATGGTATGGTTTTAATTTCCATTTTTTTTTTAATCCTAATAAGAATGGACTTTTTTTCCCTCAAATTTTCATTTATTTGTATTTCTTTCTGAATTGCCTTTTTATATGACTACTTTAAATATTGGGAATTTTAACTTTATCATATATCTTGCAAATGTGTTTTTTAATTTGGTTGCTTTGTTCTTTGATAATCGTTTTGAGTTTCTTTGGACAGATAAAACTTTTTTCGTTTTATCCTAGCGTCTTCATACAGCTTGGAGCAAGAGTCCAACGGAGCTATCGACCGTGTAACTAAACGGGCAATCAGTACCCCTGAGAGTAAGTAACCAACTGGAATAAGTTGGCCTCTCCTAGGTCTCCCCTGCAGTCATTATTTATTTGCTAGAGTTGTAGTGAAACTCTTTCCTATTATAAGGTAGTTCTTCTATTAAATAATTGGCTGAAGGCACTCCTGATGGTCAACAACATTATAGCGAGTTATTCAGACTGAATGTTTCAGGGTCATCCTAATAACTTGATTAACTGAGCATTCATTGCATGTTGACACTCTTAGTGTTTTTGCCTGCATTAACTCAGCTAAACTTCACAGTGACCTGTGAGGGATCCTCACATGGCAGGTGGTGACGCCCAGGTGCAGAGAGGTTAGGTTACCAACCTAGACGGTACCCTTCTGGAGGCAGCCCTCCTTGGCGTTCCCTGCTGTGCAGGTGCACTTGGTGCTACCGAGCCAGGTCTGCCCTGGGCGGTGGGCAGATGTCAGCACTGGCCCCATCATTTCAAAGTGTAGATGAGTTAGACGAGTAGAATATTTTTTCCCGTATTTTGTTCTATAGCTGCTTCGTGTCTCAAGCCCCATAAAAACCATTATTTTGAGAAAATTATAGTATAAAGAAGCTCTTAGCCAGGCATGGTGGCATGTGCCTATAGTCCCAGCTGCTTGGGAGGCTGAATTGGGAGGATCTCTTGAGACCAGGAGTTCAAGGCTAGCGTGGGAAACATAGACCCCATCCCTTAAAAAAAAAAAAAAGAAATTCCTACTGTCCAGATCTGCAGTGTCGTTTCCACGGCCCGGCCTGGTGCATCCTGCACGCGTCGTACTCTCCCCACCCCAGCCGTGTCCTAGTCCTCCTGGAGTGCCGGCAGCAGGGCACACTCCTCCCTGACGGCCCTCACACACTGTGTCCCATCTGGATTGCCCCCTCCCTGACCTCCAGGCCAGAGCAGGTGTCCCTCGCATGGCACTGACCTTCTCATGACACTCCCCATACTCCCGTGTTCATTGTCCACCATTTCACTTCTCACAGGGCCTACCCCAGTGCCCGGGACTGTTCAGTGGACAGCTGGACGGCAGAGCTGGGAGCTCAGGCCTCCTGGTCCCACTTCTGTGCCCCGTCCCAGCCTCCCTCCAGTCCTGATTTTGGGCATAAGGAGATGGGAACAGAGGTGGCGAGGTAGCACACCGTTCATTCAGTCACATCTTAGGCAGTTCCTGTATTTGAGTACCTACTGTGTTCTAGCTACTGGCTGTTGGTTCTTTACCTGTGATGCTGTGGCCTTAAAGAACACTTAATGGATTATAGATAACTTTCATCCAGGTCCCCCTTTTAGGAGACATTATCCCACCCCACCTCTCCTCAGATGACAACTAAATCATGACAGCTTTTGTCATTAAAGGCAGTGGGTAATTTTGGGTACGTATCTATTGAACAGATGCAATGTTGTGTATGTAAAAATGGCAGCCTCTTTCAAACAGAAGAGTTTGCTGTATGTTCTGTGTCCCTGGCTCAGGAGTACCAAGTGCTTCTGTTTTGGCAGCTGGTACCATATGCTGAAGAAACAGGGAGAGTGCATCTCACTCAAGTTTTGCCATGGGCCCCTCATTTCAGTCTGTGGCTGGTCCCTAGCAGCCTGTGTTCCTCAGTGGCAGAACCTGGCGAGGCGTGTTAATGCTGCTCTCGTTTGCATGTGTGGAGCTACCTTTGCACAGAACATAAGACTCTCAGGTGCCATCAGATCGTAGAGTACTTGTTCTTTCTCTAGCCTCAAGGGTAATAGTCCTGTTGATGCAATTTCCGGCCATCTTTCTTTATGCTGAACCAGGAAGAAATGCTTGAAGAAAGGTCTCTTATTAGCTCTCCTTGGAAGAATTACTAGACAAGTTAAAAGCCCTTAGTTCTGTTTTCTCTGTAGTTTATAAATACAGATTCTTTTGACAACTCTAAGTTTAAGTGGGGGTGACTGTCAGGAAGCATCTCAGCTCTTCAAAGCTAGTAGGAGAAATGCCACCCGGCTCAATATTGCAGCACACCAATGGTATTCAACACAAACAAAGTGGTTTTGCTAAGTGGAAATGAGTTAAAAAGCCTAGGATTTTAACTGAAAGTCTTTTGGAGCGTTTAGCAAGTCCCTCTTACTGCTGCAATTCAGGCAGCAAGGATGCTTCTGCCTTTGATTCTAAGCACAGTGCATTAGGAATCTAAGAGCCACCACACAGGGACTTCTGTAAAGGTGGGAGACTTACTACCTGGAGTGCACACAGGCTTCCAAACAGGAAGAGCAATGTGTTTGCAAGGAAAGGGAATTTCTAATGACAGCACAAGGCAAGACCTCCCAGAAACAGGAATAAGCAGACCTGAGCTGTCTTCATGGCAGTGATGAGGATAGAGTTCTCCACCAGTCTAATAAGGAATATTGAGTAGCTATCAGGTACATAGTGCTGCAGTGCACTGACGAGCTTTAAAATGTAGACTAGAAGGATACAGTCTGTTCTCATAAGAAGATAAAGTATGCAGAGAACAGGAAGAACTCTGAAGCTTACTTCACAAATGTGCTTGCAGAAAGGACGGCAGGCTCAGTGGGCATGTGCTTTGTTCCTGAGATGGGAGCTTATACAAACGTACAGCGCCATAGGGGCAGGGCTGCACCGTCCGGGTCTCTCAAAGACAGGGTGGTGTGCTGAAGTCAGATGGGGGGAGGCAGAGAAGCTGAGTGTGCAGACACAGGTCTGCTTAGCAACTCGGACAGGTGAGCATGGGTGGACCATAGCTCGCGTGCGCAGGCGTGTATGTGTACGTGTGTGTGTCAAGTGAGTCTGTAAAGTCAGCTTGCGGCCAGCTCAGTGCGAGAGTCTTTGTGTGCGCACACGCGTGTGTGTCTGCGCGCGCGCGCGGGCACCTGCACATCAGTGACTCTGTAAAGTTAGCTTGAGGCCAGCTCAGGTCGAGGGTGGATTTTAGGCTTTCCTTGAACATGGAGCTATCAAAGTGTCTAAGCAGGGCAGTAACTTTACCAGCTTCTTAATTAAACATAATTCCAGTGATGTAAGGGATAGTAGCTGTTAAATCACAGTAGTTGCCAACATTTCTTCAGCACTTAGCTATACCAGATACTGTGTTAACACATTAACTGCCACACAGAAAAATCAGAAGTTTTTCTCGGGGCCACAGTGTTTTATAATGAAAATAGAATAAAACCTTATGAGTGTAATTTAAAGGTAAACATAAGTAGAAAAACAAAATTTATCGACTTCTATTCATTTAATCCATGTTTTTAGAATTAAATTGTCAATATTAGTTTTAACAAGAACATCAACAAGATTTTGTATATGCTTCACGCGTCCCCAGGGTCAAAACTAGAGTGAGTTAAATACAACTCTCATGGCAGTTAATTAATGTGTTAGACACCTTACGTAAATAATGTCATTCAATTCTGGCAACTTCCCTGTGAGGTAGGTACATTTTTATCCCCATTTATGGGGTGAGGAAACTTGAGGTTGTTAGAGAAGTTCACACAACTGGTAAGACACAGAGCCACAGCTCACGGCGCATCTGCTCGACAGTCTGTGGTCCTGACGTTTGCTCTCCTGCCTTGAGGGTGCACTGGCAGGGGAGGCCCTGGGAGGATGGCACCTCAGAAGTTCAAGGGCTGGGGGTAGAGGCAGGGTGACAGGGAACCAGGATTAACAGACACTTGGAAGGTAGAATTGACAGGACTTGGTTACAGATTCCATGTGGAGAAGCCCATGATGCCGTATTTCTAGCTGGGACGGGACCATTTACTGGCCAGGAATATAGAAGGAACATGTCGTGGGGTGCAGGTTATGAGCTGGTGAAGTGTCCTCAGGAGAGCCAGCTGAGGCACAAGAGGAAGTAGGACTGGGGCGCAGGAGGGAGGTCTGAGCTGGGGTTGACAGCCACTGGCATATGGGCAGTCGCAGACGACATGGGGTTGGGGAGAAGCCAGAGACGGTGAGCAGCCTAAGGAGGGCCATGGTGAGAGAAAGGAAGTCAGGAGAGACCTAAAGGAGAGTTTATAGGAGGAAGGAGCCTTCAACAGTGTCAGGCCCTGGGCCAAGGTTGAGGTGACAAGTAGGACAGAATGCCTTGATGCCAGTTTCCTACCACCTTTTAACTAACAATGGTGTTTCCCCTTTACCCAGAGACCATTAATGACGTCACCTTTGGCGCAGGGGTCAGTTACATAGGGACCCCACGGACTCCTTCAGTCAAAGGCAAGTTCTCAGTTTCCTTCTAGACTGATAGTTAGCTGCCTTTGAAGTTCTGGAAATACTAAATTTGTGTTTAACTCCCTTCCAGAGAAAATTGAAGTCCAGAGTCAAGGAAATGACATTTTATGTTTATCATTGCCTGATAAACCGTAAGTTTACCAAAGAATTCCTTTTGAGGTGACATTTTTGTCAGGGTTTTTCTTTTAGTTCCAGAATGACAATACCTTGTGTTTCCTAGGCCTCCACAGCCCCAGCAGTGGAATGTGAAGTCTCCAGCCAGGAATAAAAACACCCCAACCCCCAGCAGAAGGTCCCTCCGAAAGACCCCTCTGAAGACAGCCAACTGAAACAGTGCATTCCAGGGAGTGTCCAGGACAGCAAGAGCCCTTGAGGAAACACTGTTGTTTCCTGCACGTGGAAAGGCTGACGGATCCCTTTCCGTCTTTCCGTCGCCTGGAGTGACGCTTCATCATGGAACAGCAAAGCCCCTGGGGACCCCAGCCCTCCAGCTGTTCATCTCCTCGCAGCTGGCCAGCCTTTTACGCTGCCCTTTGTGACATCTGTGGTTAAAATTGTAAAATAATAGAGAAATGCCAGATTTAGATTTTCTATCCTAAACTTAAACTATTTAATGTTATAACTTTATTCCATTTTAAAGTGTCATGTCCATTTGGATAAGCCATTATCTGGTCTTTAAGCAACATAACTTAAAAACTTCAGCTTTCTTTTATAAATCAAGCCTCTATTAGCGTGTCTGAATTCCTTATAGTACATATTTTCCCATATCTAATGATAAAATTTTGATGATAATATTTTTTCTATTATTTATAATTACAGATTTTTTTTAAAAAGTGTAAAGCTGTCTAAAATGAAATAATAAAGATTTAGCACAAATACAGCCTTCCAGTATTCAATAGGATTTTTCTATTTTTTAGAACAGGGCTTTTACTGATAGTCATTTTAATTTTATATAAAGTACTTAAGAATGAAACCAAATCTTTCCTGTTAGGAAAAAAATGTTCCACTTATCTTTAAGGTTTGGTTCATCCACCCACCTGCCTCTGCTCCTGTACAGAAGCTGTCTGCCTCCCAGTAACAGACATCCTTTGTTAGTACACAGATATGGTCCTGCTTATGAAAGAATGGCTTTGTGTCCCTTCTCCAGAGGGCACTGCTGCTGATTTGTGTAACACTCTGCCAAGGACTGCTCCCACAACAGAGGAATAACTTGAGTCTCTTCTGTTGGCACCATTAGGGAAACTTGAAACACTATCCAAGAATGTCCAGAAATAAATGCAATTGGTTCATTTGTTAATCCCAGTATTATAGAAGCAAAAGTACAAAGTTACTGCGTAGCTATATTTTTAATATAAGTATGGTAGTAGTTTTGGGGGACGGGTGCCATTGTGTTCCTCCCACAGCGCTCTCATATGTGAACCGTGACACAGGTGGACTGGTCATTGGTACAGCAAGTCACAAAGCTGCTCTTGAGTGAACAGACTGACCAGCAGTCCAGGTGATTTCTCTGGTGGACAGTGGGGGGACTAGAGTGTTTGTATGTGCCTAACTAACAAAACACTAGGAAGAAAAGGTAAACCCAACATGAAAGCAAACAAGAAAGAAAGAATGAAACGAAGTTTGAAATATTTTTAAAAGCTTTTATAAATGAGGTTTAACAAATACCGAATTACAGGTGTGTTAGTACAAGTCTGTAACATCTATGTACAGCAGCATCAATAACAAAGGCAGAGTCACAGCCTCATACGGGCCTCTTGAGTCTTTAGTGACAGTCGCTCCTTCCAATACACGAGTGTTCCTTTCCTTCTGCAGTCTTGCAGTCACAGGCAACTACTTCCCAGACTCCACTTTTCACTCCTCTCTGCTTCGTCAAACCCAGTTCCCATGGCACAAGGGTAAAAGGTTTTAGGACATGAGAAAGGGAGGGGATAAGGCTACCCTATCACTATGACAACCAAGGAGGCTGGAGTGTTAGTCCCCCACAGTTAGATTGGGGAGCTACCCTTTCTACCAAGATGAAAAGATGAAGGGAAAGCTTAATTCTAAGCGTTCGAGACGCCAATGCAAAAGCAGACAGGTAGCATTGAGCAACTGCTGAAGAGATGCCTACTGCTCTGCCAAAGATCGCATAGCAAAGTATTTCACATAACTTAAAAAAGAAAAAAGTCAACATAATCTCAAGTATTCAATTTAAAAAAACTGTCAAAGTATAAAAAATTAAGACACTGAGAGCTGGATCACAAAGTGACCAGGCTCTCCTACATGAAAACCATCCTTCAGGCGCACTGCGGAACAAGGTGCTCCTCCTGAGAAGCTCCTTGCTTCAAACCATGTCACGTCATGGGTCCAACACAGCAGTGTATTTCGGGCGGAGGACATCTGCTCTTGAAGAACAAAGGCTTCTGGATGATGTTTCTAATGCCCCCCCACAAAGGGAGCAGTGTGTCTGGTAGATAAAAAACTCACTTAAAATCAAAATGAGAAACCTGCTTTTGATTCGGGCATTTTACTTCCCTCCCATCAGGCTGCACCACCTGACACTCTCCAAAAGGCCAGCCTGGCCACCACAGGACGGTTTGTTAGGAAGGAGATGTTAGAACCTGTGGTGCTGAGTGCTTTCTGCATGGCAAAGAGGAACAGTGGGATTCATTTTCTTTTAAAAGTATTGTAGTTGACAGATTTTATTACAAAATTGCCTTTGGCCTTGGACAGTACTCAAGAACCACACAAATTATTAAAATGAACTTTAAAAACAAACAGCAGTAGCTGCTTTGTTTTGTGAGCCATCCACAACCAAAAAAAGGTCTGTCACAGGAACCCAAAGGTTGGGATGCTACATGGAAGACACCAACTTTTCTAAAATGTCCACCTTGGAACTGTCCTGGAGTGAACCAAGTGCCTCGGGGCACTTGAACAACACATAGTAAAGCTAATCAGGACACAAAGCCATAGTCGAGGCTTTAAAGGTGGCAGTGGGTATTCTACCCAGCACTTGGAAGTTAGGCAGCAGTACTGATCTGGCGTGGTGGCACTGACGCAACCCCAGGAGTTGACTGACGTGGTTTGTGTGTACGTCTAACAGCTTCTGGATGGTCTCTGGACATAAGTAATTTTGGCAGTCTCAGGAAAAGGCAGTTCAAAGCTAACCTGAGAGCTACTTGGGTTTCTTTTGGAGAGATACAAACATATTAACATTGCTCAACTGGAATTTTTGAAGGTTTCCTAAGTAACAGTGGTCTGATGTGCAGACAACATTAAGTTCTCTTGTGAAAAATGCTAAAACTTACGTGGAAAAAGGAATGTTCCAGTAAGCCTCCATTGGGTAAAATATTCTTAATTACTGATATTTGCCAATTTAACACTAGTAGCTTGGAACTTTTACCGTAAGTTGAACTTTTTTAAAAAAATATGTTATTTAACATTATATGACAATCTATTTACAGTTTAAATAGAAATTTTCTTTTCAATAATGAAAATACATCCTTAGCAAAAATTTAGAATGTAAAATTTTATAAAATAAACACCACCCCATAGAAAAGCATATTTCAGTACCATTTCTGACTTAGCCTAAGATAAAGGTTTTCCTTAAATCCTGATACCCTCTTGGACAAACAGGGTTCCTCAGGTAAGAAGATCCCTCTTCCAGCAAGCAATTTACCTTCCTGATTTTGGTTGTTTTTTAATAAAATGCTGATCCAAAAAGATTCCCCAGGATGGACACGACAACACTGATCAACAGAACCTGTAAGAAGGAACTGCAGTGAGGTCTGTGGGCTAGCAGAACAAGGTCATTGGGTAAAAAGCCTTTTCTGGATTCCTTGATGCAAACTCTACGGCTACCAGGTTTCATGCTGTAATTCACACTGCTGGGGCTACACTGCTACCGCGCCGCCTCACACAGTGCTCATCCTGGCCGGTGAACGATCGGTGGCGGACAAATTGGCTTCACGGATCCACAGCGCCCAGCACAGGAGAGTTTATGTGAACAAGATCTATAAGATCACCCTAATACTTATGTGGGAACCAGGCCACCAATAGACTGGGAATCCAACTCAGTGAACACTTCCAGTTTCTTTTCCTTATGGTTACTGTGTCCATCTTGAGGAAAATTCTTTTATTCATGTGGCTTGTTAAAGAGTAAGAAAGGAATAGTGGTCAACTTTGCCCAAAACAAAAAGCTTCTGCATGAGTGTCTAGCTCTGTCCAAGCGCACCCAGCTCATGGCGGCCCTTGACAGGAGTTTCTAGCAGAGGTATTTGCATGTTCTCTCTCGGCCACACCACCAGGTCTCAGATCACAAATGACGACTTGTGTCTGAAGTCGCCCTGCAAAGCCAACACAAAGTTAGAACCATCAAGGGGCCAAGTGGGGCAGTGAGAAAGGAAAACACTAGTCAAATCTAACATGGGCTAAACATTGTCTCTGATGAGAAAAACAGGGCAAAACTACAAACAAATGAAATAATCACTCTTAAACAGTAACATCTGCTAGCACTTGCAAAGCACAGATCCCTTGAGTGTGTGCATGCTACTGTCACAGGCTGAACACTCAGTATCTGCACTGTCACTCAAATCTCATTACTGGACTCCCTTGGTTTCCACAGAGAAACGTCATTTTCTTTGCTGGATACACCTAGATTTCCAGGTTTCCTAAATGATTACCTCTTCATCTGTCCTGATATAGTTAACTCCATCTGGCTTCCCCGGGTTCTTGTAACTGTGAATAGGAAAAGAGGACAGTTCAGTGCCATGGTTATATCGACGCCAGCTTGAACTGTGCTTTTTATCACAGAAAACAGGCTCACCTTTCTCCATCCTGTTTATTGTTGATGAAGTAGCCACGTCTGTATGCACAGCAGATGCCCAAAGTAATCAGGGCCAGTACAGCAAGGACAAGCAGAACCCCACCAATAATACTGCCAATGTTCAGGTCATCTGAGGAAAAGGAGGTTTCAGGGAAGAGATGATCCACACTGTTCTTACGAACAGTAAGCCCCCTGTGCCTCCTCCTTGCCCCCTCATGCCACTCCAGCCAAAAAAGCAAACTGAGGACACTTAAAATCTAGCCTAGAACATACAGGACACCATAACCCCTAACCTTCCATGTAAAGACTACTGAGACTAGCACAGTTCAAATGCAATTACACTTAATATTGTATTAAAGGGGGCTTGGCATTGTCAGCTTAAAAATCCTCTGGCTAAATGCCTGAGAATATTATTAATGGAGGAAATGGTTACAAGGACAGAATTAGAAGCCAGAGGACTCAGGAGGACTTGGGAGTCACAAGGAAAAAAATAAATCCCAAACTTCCAAGGCCTTCCTTTGTTGTGGATTATTTGGGGGAAGAAAGCTAGTTTCAAGCTTTATTTAAAGGTAAAAAACAGTAGGTAAGAACGTGACCTTTCCCCCACCGGCCGCCTGGCCTCCTATCTGTAAGGAACTCCCTGGATTCCCTTTTCTCATTTCTACCTACTGTGCAATGGCACTTGGTCACCTTCAATGTGGGGGCATTGGCAGCTGTTTCCTCTATGCCAGTAAAGATGCATGGAAAAATATGCAGGGAGTTTATCAACAAAAGCCAACTAACTTGAAAGTTGTTAAAGTTCTCCCTTATACTACCGAACTGGTTCTCAAATGTGAGTCGGCACTTAAAAATCAACTTGAAATTTTGGTTTTTAAAATGTCAATTCCCAAGCTTCATTACTAAAGATTCAATAGGTCTAGGGCAAAAAAAAACCTTCAAGAGAAAACCCTAGAGCAGAGTTTTTCAAGATTGACAGATGAGAAGAATCACCTGGAGTGCTTGCTTCACACACGCACGTCTAGCACACGTCTTGGTGGGCCCTGGAATCTGCATGTGGAAGAGTGGCCCCAAATGGTCCCAAATGGGGTGTTGCTGTTGCCCAGGCTGGACTTGAACTCCCGGCTTCAAGCAATCCTCCTACCTCAACCTCCAAAGTAGCTGGGATTATAGGCATAAGCTACCACGCCCAGCTGTATGCGGCCATTTTGGAAAACACTGCTCTCGGGGTAGTTACAAATAGGAAGGATGGGTTCAAACAGCTCCCCAGGTGATTGGGACACATCCTATCCGCCCCCATCCTCCCCTCAACGCCTCCCCTTTAGAACCAGTACCCTAGAGGTAATAAATACCACAGAAAAGGGTAAAAATACCGGGGCTAAAGCTCTTTCAGTTTTCTGCAAAATGGTTATAACTGGATGTATTTCTAGCGATTTCACACACCACCTTACGTTTTGATAATTTTATCAATTGCCAAAGTAATGGAGCTTGTTAAACTTGCCATAGAAGTTACATGACTGGCAATGTACCCAACACCAGAAGGCCCTAAAAAGTCTGTTGTGAGAACCCACTTATTTAGACTCAGGGTTCTCATCCATTCCTTCAGTGTCCAGTGGTTTTGGTGAATCCTGTCAGCTCCAGAAAAAAGCTGACCTACGGCAGAACAGTTGTCTAAACTGATAGTCTAATATTAAATTTAAAATGCTCTATTCATTTCCCAGTCCTCAGATGAAATCTTTTCAAAAAGTAACTCACAGACTTCCATTTCCTGCTCCTCACACCTGGCTGAGCCCGCGTCATTGGAAGCAATACAGTAATACTGCCCTGAGTCCTCCTTGTGAACAGCATTGAAAACCTGTTTCAGGAAACAAGTAAATAATTAGACCAGTCAACGGGGCAGACCTCTGAGGGGACAGGAGAGCAAGGTCGCCCCGTGAGATCCTTCTGAGTTCAGAACGTGGTCGAAGGCCTGTGTGTTTGCGGTTTCCCAGGCGCCGTGCAGGTCCCTTCCTGATGTGCTTTCCTGACGCTCTTGCCTAAGAGCTCCCCAACAATGAGATCCCCTTTGTATCTGAAGATACCAAAGCCTAGCAACATCCAGAATGAGAGGCAGAACTTCGCGTTTATTCCAGTAAAGGGACTCTCTGATAATAACTGCTCCTCAGGCAACATTTTGGCAAAACAATTACGGAAGATCCTACTGCAGTTCACCTGATGGCTACATGTAGTTGGATATTCCAGACCAAAAAGCACCTCCCAAAAGAGAACTCTACATAGTAAAAGCGTGGTGTAGTCTGCTGTGTGGTCAGTCTGTCCTCTAGTACGGTCCCCAACCTTTTTGGCATCAGGGACCAGTTTCATGGAAGAGGTGGGGGTGGGGATGGGGGGGTGTTTCAGGATGATTGAAGCACATTACATTTATTGTGTACTTTATTTCTATTATTATTAATATATGTTAGGTTGTACCATGTAATGAAATAATTACACAACTCACCATAATGCAGAATCAGTGGGAGCCCTGAGCTTGTTTTCCTGCAACTAGATGGTCCCATCAGGGGGTGATGGGAGACGGTGACACCCAAAGTGTGTGGCTTATGTCCAGTCTACTCTGTAATCTTGTTTTGGCTGCTGTCACCGCAGAAAACCCTGCTTCATAAAGATAGGATGTTGGAAATGGAAGCAGGCTTTTCAGTGCTTTTGCGGCAATTGCAGGATATTCCACCTTGACTTTAATCCAGAACCTACAGAGATTTGAAGTTGTCTCAAATATACTTTTAAGGCCACTGTCATTTGTGATCTCAAGCAGTGGATCCTCTTCTAGCATAGACAAAGTCGATTCACCTGGCTCATTCACAAATGGGTAGTGGATCCATTTCTTCCCAGTTCAGGGGTCTATTGTGGTTGGAAAATAATGCTCGGATTCTTTTGAAATTGAGATAGGGGATCATGCACCAGCTGGGAGAAAGAAGACTCTGGCTCAGTCTCTTTTGAAATCTCTGCTAATGTTTGCAACATGTCAAAGATCCCAATGTTCACGCGTGACCCTCATCATTCCACCTTGGCTTTGAAGGCAGCCACTTTATCTGCTGACTTGAACACAGTTGTCGTTCTCCCCTGAAGTGACAGACTGAGTTCGTCAAGCAGGTTGAATATGTCACACAATGAGCAAGTTTTGCACCCCATTCTGTGTCACTGAAATGTGCTGCCAGTGGTGACTGTTTTTCTAAAAGAAATCTCTGGAATAGCTTTCATAACTCAAAAACTCTGGCCAGTGATCTGCCTTTAGAAAGCTATCTCACTTCTGTGTATGAGAGAAGACGTGTGCTCTGCATCCGTCTCCTCACAGAGCTGCGTGAATTAAGGGCATGTACTTTAATGTGATTGATAATTTTAATCACATCCTGCCAAATGTTTAGTTCAAGTGACATTTTTCAGCTAGCCAGCATTTCTCTATCAACACAGTGCATAGACTCACATTCAGAAGTGACCTCCTCGACCCGAGGAGTGAAACCGGAAAGCCGTCAGTCACGGCAGCTGCTCCATCCGTGCACAGACTGACACAAAATGACCAATTCAGTCTTCCTGATATGTAAGCATTCAAAGACTTTAATAGCTCTGTGGCTGTGGTATTGGCTGGCAACAAAAGTGCACAGAACATATCCTCATGCACATCCTCCTGAAAAATATGTTGCAAAGAAGCAAGCATTGTTGCCTTGCTATCAACATCAGTAGACTCGTCAACCTGGACTGAGAACCACAGTGACTCATTAAAATCCTCTCTAACAATTGTGCCTCAATATCCTCTGCTATTTCATCAGTTCGTCTAGCTACGGTGCTGCCAAAAGAGGAACACGTGCCACCTTTGAACTGCAGCCTCTCCTAAAAGTTCACGGCAAATGTCCTTAGCAGCAGGCAGGATCAACTCTTCACCAGCAGTAAAGGGCTTCCTAGCTTTAGCGATGCGATTAGCCACTAAGAATGATGCCCCCAGTGCAGACACAGTTAATGAAGCGGTGGCCTTCGATAATTGCCTCTGCTCTTCATGTTCACGTTTTTTTTTTTCTTTGAGAAACTCCAAAGGCTTGTCTTTTAATGCAGGGTGCTTGGTCTCTACGTGGTGAAGCAGTTTTGAAGGTTTCATGGCTTCATCGGATAGCCGGTCACCATATATTACACAAAGCAGGCTTGGAGAATGTGAATCACCCGTTGCAATGGGCCCGTAATTAAATAGGACTCTTGGGATTTTCTTTTAAATGCAGCTCTCATTTTCTTGGCCGTCTTAGAGTCTTTTGCTGTCTCATCACTGGCTCTTTCCCCCATTTCAAAGCTTCCCAGTTTGTTTTTCACTCATTTTTGCTAGATTAGCTTGTACGCGACTGAGACAAGTGCACAGTGCGGGAAAGAGGCACGGACGGGCCACATACAGACTAAAATAATTGTCGGATTCTGACTTAAAGCCGGCCACCAGACGCAGCTGTACAGTTAAAGATGCTCACTTGCCACTACAAAGCCGGCCACCAGACGCAGCCTACACTCACTGAGAGGGTTTTGATACGCATCTACAAGAGATGTATTATGGTCTCTGTGCAGTCAAACCTCTCTGCTAATGATAATCTGTATTTGCAGCCGCTCCCCAGCACTAGCATCACCGCCTCAGATCATCAGGCATTAGATTCTCATGAGGAGAGCGCAACCTGGATCCCTCGCACGCACAGTTTATAGTAGGGCTCGTACTCCTATTAGAATCTAATCTGATCTGACAGGAGGCGGAGCTCAGGCGGTCATGTCAGCGATGGGGAGCAGCTGTAAATACAGATGAAGCTTCACTTGCTCACCCTTCCGCTGTGCGGTCCTGTTCCTAACAGGCCATGGAACGGTAGCGGTCTGTGGCCCGGGGCTTGGGGACAGCAGCTCTAGTGCATGACCAATCTCTTTTCTCTCCTTCTACCACCACTGGGTTATTTTGAAACAAATTCCAGACATATTTTATCCATAAATACTTCAGTGTGAATCTCTAGAAGGTAAGGACTTTTAAAACCCATGACAACAATACCATTATCATGCCTAAAACAATTAACAGTTGCTTAATATCATCAAATATCCAGGTAGTAATCAAATTTCCCTGATTGTCTCATAATGATTTTTATAGTTGATTATCCAAACCAGGACCCTCATCCACCCACATTTGTTTGATATTAATATCTCTCCCCAGTCTCATTTAGTCTACAGGTTTCTCCTCCTTTATTTTACTCCCTTAGAATTTACTCGTTTACAAAAGGAGGAAGTCATTTTTCCTCTAGAATCGCCAACATTCTGAACTTTTAGCTTCTGTCTTATAAAATAGTTGCACCATCTCTCTTAATAACTGTTCTTTCCACAGTAAGCATCCCTTGCCCCAACATAGACATCTCCATCCTCACCTCTTAGAAGAGATCTTACCAGAGTGCCTGTTTCAGAGTTTAAGAGAAACGAGGAATTTCGAAATCTGGGATTGGCTCTGGAGTCTGTCGGCAGTGGCACATCATCGCGATACCAGCTGTAGTGAGGCCGGGGATAGCCCTCGCTCTCCTGGCAGTGCAGCGTTGCTGTCTTGCCCACGGGTACAGCCTTCGGTACTCTGCAGACAGGGGTTACTGGCTTCACTGTAGGAAAACAGGGGTTGGTATTTAAGATCTCAGCAACACGGCTCTGTTTTTATCAAATCCCGCAAGAACTCAGCTCTGAAGACAAGAAAGCCGGCCAAAGGCTCTCGCACCACTGCAGTCCGCAAGACCACATCTGCAGACTGATGTGCCACAGTGCACCCTGCCCTCCCAGCTCATCCCACCCCAAGTGTGACCCCATGGGCCCTTCTAACTCCTTCCACCTTCAGGTGGGAGCTGTGGAAGAGACAGGAAGCACGTTAAGGCACCTCCTCTGGATGGTGGAGGAAAGTGGCAGAAGCTCCACTTTCCCCTCACCTTCCACCCCAACTCGGCAGTCTCAGATTTCCACAGCTCTCCCCTCCCCAGGTCATGTGCTATCCTCAGGGATGCAGCTCTGGAAGGAAAGAAATCAAAATACAAATTGATCTCTTTTATTCTCTAGACAGAGACTCACGAGACCTAAAAGGGGCAAAAGTGTTTTACTTTCACATGACTTCCTACCTTGCACAGTTAACTCAATGACAATCTCATCGATTTCTTTGCGGTCGTTTCGAGCAACAACCTCACAGCGATAAAGGGCTGAGTCTGTCCGCGTCACATTCCAGATCTTCAGGGAAGTTTTCCCCAATAGTTCTGCACGACCTGCCAAGTCTCCTATGGGACAGAAGACAAGGGCACTAAAAACTCCTTTACAGAGGCCGGGCGCGGCGGCTCACGCCTATAATCTAGCACTCTGGGAGGCCAAGGTGGGAGGATCGCTTGAGCTCAGGAGTTCAAGACCAGCCCGAGCAAGAGCGAGACCCCGTCTCTACTAAAAATAGAAAGAAATTATCTGGACAGCTAAAAATATATATGTAGAAAAAATTAGCTGGGCATGGCGGCACATGCCTGTAGTCCCAGCTAGTTGGGAGGCTGAGGCAGGAGGATCGCCTGAGCCCAGGAGTTTGAGGTTGCTGTGAGCTAGGCTGACGCCGCGGCACTCTAGGGCAACAGAGTGAGACTCTGTCTCAAAAACAACAACAACAACAACAACAACAACAACAAACTCCTTTACAGATATCTTTGCCACTTGAAGAAGGTGATTTCTGGGGCTAGAATTTGAGGCCATGGTAAGAAGATTGCACATTGGTTTCTGTTTGTTTCCATATAACAGAAGAGAACTCCCAGAGGACTGGAACCATGACTTACTCCTGTTCGTAACCTGAGCACCAAAAATTGTCCCTGGTGTGTAAGAGACACTCATTACATGCGTCTCTGTTGCTAAAGTCAGGAACTTCATCTCATCATGTCCAGGAGGGAGTCCCCATTAAAAGAAAAACACAACAACATTAGAAAAACAACTGACATTCCACAAATGATGCTGGGACAACTAGATATCCACATGCGAATGAATCAAGTTTGCCCTCTACCTCACTCCACACACAGCAAAGACCCACCATAAGAGTTAAAACTATAAAACTCTTAGAAAAAAACATAAGCATAAATCCTACACGACCTTGGATTAGGCAAGGGTTTTTAAAGCTATGACACCAAAAGCACAAGTACACAAAAAAATTATTATATTAGACATCAGAAAAATTAAAAACATTGTGCTTCAAAGGACAAAAGTGGGTGAAAAGACAATCCACAGAATGGGAGAAAATATTTGCAAATCACATACTTGACAAAGGACTCACATCCAGAATATATAGAGAATTTACAGCTCAATAATAAACAGATATATAACCTAATTTAAAAAGAGACATAAGATTTCAATGGACATATTTCCAAAGAAAATAATACAGGTGATCAATAAGCACATTTAAAGATGCTCAGCATCACTAGTCATCAGGGAAATGCAAATCACAACCACATTGAGCTATCACTTCATAGCCACTGGGATGGCTAGATTCAAGCAGTCGGACAATATCGAGTGCTGGGAAGGATGTGGCGCAAGGAGTAGCTGGTGGGAGTGTAAAATGGTGAAACAGCTTTGGAAAACAGTTCGTCGGTTTCTTAAAAAATAAAGCATGCAACCAACATAAGACCCAGCAATTATACTCTTGGTCATTTATCCCAGAGAAATGAAAACTTATGTTCACACAAAAACCCATACACAAATATTTGCAGCAGCATTACCGATTATAGCCAAAAAGTGGAAATGACCTAAATGTACAACAACTGATGAAGGGATAAAATAACATGGCATATCTACAATTCAATATTATTCAGTCATAAAAAGGAACGAAGTAGTGACATATGGTACAACATAGACGAACTCTGAAAACATTACGCTAAGAGAAAGAAGTCAGCACAAAAGATTGTAAGCTTCCATTTACATGAAGTGTCCGCAACGGGCAACTCCGTAGAGACAGAACGTCTTATAGATTAAGGGCTGCCAGGGTTGGCAGGAAGGGGATTGACTGTTAATGGGTACGGGTTTCTTTTGGGGCTGATGAAAATGTTCTGGAATTTGATAGTAGTGATGCTTGCACAACTATGTTAATATACTAAAAGCCACTGAATTTTATACTTAAAGAGTGGTAATTATGCTAGATGCATTAGAAAAAAAATTTTAAAGCATAAACAGACACAGTCTTTCAGCAAAGCACGAAAAACCTGGAAAACAAATAGAGGAAGGGAAGTTAGGGAGTTAGGGAAAAAATGACACAAAAAAGTAGAAACTATTTATTACTAAACCTGACAACTGGTGACAAGCATATGAAGGATTTATCATAATATAACAAAAAGAAGAAGATGTTTCTATAATAGAAAGTGAACGTTTTCAATGACTTTTTTAAATAAAAAGGTTTGTTACACAGTTACCATTAGCAGAGGATTAGAACTACCATGGGAAAAATAGTACATAAAGATTTACCAGGGTGCTTCAGTAGAGTCCTGCGTTGAGGCAAGAGAAGAGACCAAGCAGATTCGACTTTCCCTCTAGCCCTCATATTCTGTGTCGTAAATATTATACTATCCCTTGTACGCCTCGTCCCTATAACTAAGAGTAAGATGTTTAATCCCCAGAAAAAGAAAGTTCTTTAATGAATTTCTCCCTTGGTTTCTCTGGTGATCCAAAGTGAACGTACAGGGTTTAGCAGGGTCAGCCGAAGTGGCCAAAGGAAACTGATTTGTTTTCTGAGAATAACATTTCCATCTCTTCAAAAATAAGAAGTGAAGGAGGGACTTCATGTTAGTGGGAAAACACAACTATTTTTAAGAGCCTATGACTCCTGATGATGTTGAAAACCCAAAGCAGAACGGCTGTAGTTTGAGCTAATCCCACAGAAT
The DNA here is from genome assembly GCA_004363605.1 of Indri indri. NCBI lineage: Eukaryota > Metazoa > Chordata > Mammalia > Primates > Indriidae > Indri > Indri indri. Next base: position 50,443 of record RJWJ010008783.1, read on the forward strand.
CTTTCTCAACTCTCGACTTCTCTGAAAACCTATGAACGCACCTGCATTTGTACCTGTTTACTCCTCCCCTCCTGTCGGGAGGCAATGTCCTCCCACTCCCGGCCATCTGTCAGCCTCATCAAAGCCAAGTCCTAGCACTGCTACCCTGAGTCTCTCTCCGCGGCTTCCACCTCCGCTCAGGCCACCTCAGCTCCTCCTGGGTTCTGCAAAAGAACTCTGACTTGGTACCTCTGCTCTGAGTCCTGCCATCTCCAATCTCTCTCTGCAAAGCAGCCATTTCAATCTTCCAAAGCGCAGATGTGGCCAGGGCACCTCCTCTCAGAACCTCTCAGTGGGCCTTCACATACCGCCCATGCTTGCCTGGCATGCAGAGCTGCTGCCTGGCTGGGTGACCTCCTCAGCCTCATCTCCCGCTCCGTGCACCCCCAGCTGCGGTGGGGAACACGCAGTCTCTCCCCAGCACCAGGCTGCCGCTTCTGCACCGTCACACAAGCGGTCTCTCCTGCCCCCCCGCCACCTCCCTCCACACCACCCTCGCAGTCTTGCCTGGCTAACCAGCCACCCCTCACTCCGCAGCCCGGAGGCCACCTCTGGAGAGCCTTCAAGGACCACTGTCCTCACCCGACTTGGTGTCACCCCGGCACCCTGTGCTTTCTCCCCGTGGGGTATCCCCAGCACCAAGCCAGGGGCACAGTAGGTGGCTCAGTAAATCCATTGTCTCCTTGCTGCTACACACAATCCTTCTAATTAACTCACTTATATCACACGTGTCGGGGATCAGGATGAGAAGATGGCCCAGGAAAATGTTCATTTCGATTCCCTAGAAAGATGGGTTGTGGAAAGCTTAAAATCCTGCCTAACAAACTCATATTTGTGGAAGCTGGGTGACAGGTACAGGAAGGCTCAATATACTATTCTATTTTTGCATATGTTCAAAATTTGCCATAATAATAAATTTTTAAAAAGCCGGTTCCAGGTACAGGTGCAGGTTACCAGTCTGAGGTAAATTTCTGGCCAAAAATGCATGCCCAGGCCTGCGGACAAAGGAGAGAGGACTACAGGTCATACCCTGAATTTTGTTGTCAAAAAACACATATGTGGTTTGGTCATCTTGAATTTTCTTCCATTCAATCCTAGGGTCATTTGTCTGTGAATCCGTAATGATACAAGACAGTTCCACACCTAATGAGCAAAGAAAAAAAAGAACTCTCAGTGAATGTGGAATGCTTCTAGGCTCACTTGGACACCCAGAGCCTGCAAGCTAGCTCTAGTTTCAGAGCGCCCTTTCATGCAGGTTAAAACCTAGCCAGCTCCAAGTTCCAAGGGACTTTGAGAAAAGATGAGTTTTCACCAGAAAAACAATAGAGACAATAGCAAGAATTTCACTAGAAGGGAAATTCTAGTAAAATTCCCTTAAACGCTCTGCTTGCGCATAAGAAACTCCCTTACTGTGCAATGGCAAAGCCAGGCAGGAATCAGGTGTCAGCTGACAGAAACCCCTCAAGCCCCGTCCCACCCCCGCCCCCACCCCCACACAGAGTTCTCAGTTAGCCTGCTGATGGGACACTCCCTGCTGAGCAGCCACCCCAGGACCTCCTGGGCACAGCACAGCAGTGTCCTGTGTTGGCGGCAATACCACCAAATGTCCACTAGATGGTGCCCACTATCCTCGTCGTATCTCCCTTGTACTTACTTTCAAACTCCTGTACCACGGGGTTTCTGTTGCTGGACTTGAGATTCACCGCCCCTATCAAGCAGTCTGAAGGGAAAAAAAA